>PISX010016675.1:0-45519 GCA_004024625.1 Mellivora capensis
CGTGGATGGAACTAGAGGGTATCATGCTTAGTGAAATAAGTCAATCAGAGAAAGACAACTATCATATGATATCCCTGATATGAGGAAGTGGAGATGCAACATGGGGGTCTAGGGGGGCAGAAAAAGAAGAAAAGAAACATGGGATTGGGAGGGAGACAAACCATAAGTGACTCTTAATCTCACAAAACAAACTGAGGGTTGCTGGGGGGAGGGGGTTGGGAAAGGGGGGTGGGGTAATGGACATTGGGGAGGGTATGTGCTATGGTTAGTGCTGTGAAGTGTGTAAACCTGGCGATTCACAGACATGTACCCCTGGGGATAAAAATTTGTTTTTAAAAAATAAAAATTAAAAAAAATATATATCTGTGAAAAATTCTTTGGGCAACCACAAAAACAATGACAAATCCAAGGGCTTTTTGATGACATGGAAAAATGTTCAGAGTGTAATGATGAGTGGAAAAATGAATCAGGCTATAAATATATAAGTTCCAGACGATCCCCATTGTGTGAAAGAAATGGCGTCTGATTTACAAAGTCTGTCTCTGGATTCTGAGAAGTGGAGTGACTTTGGTCCTCATCATTATACCATTAGGTCATTTTTTCCCCCAAATTATCTAGAAGAAATCTTCCTTACTTTGAAAATTGGGAAGAAATCACTTTAAGAACAAATAAAGTCATGTGATGCTTTAGTTGGTGTGTTCATTCATTTGGGTGCTTTCAGGGATAAGATGACTCCTGATAAGGAAAAATTGAACAAAATTGTTTTCTTGGTCTTAAGAAGTCCAACTTTTTTCTCAGTTCAGTGATTCTGGGAATTCTTACAATTAACTGGTGGTCTCCACAGTGGGGGGGCGGGGTGCCCGAGGGAGAGTATCTTTATTTCTGAGCTTCTATTCCAGAGGCAAGAAGAAATCCAAGAACACTAGAGCCTCCCAGCCTTGTTTTATTTTGCTTTGTTTATTCTAATTGTGTGGGTTTGTTACGTGCCTGGAGGGTGATACAAAATTAAAACACACTCTCAGGGACCGCTGGAATCAACAATGATTTCCAGTGCTGTTTTTTCAGGGTCTCTGAGTGTTCTGGGAAAAATTGTTTAGAATATTGGTCACACACCTTTATTTTTGTTTCATCACAATATGCTCCACTTCAAAAATAAAAGGAGAATCCCCCTTGTGAGTGTAAGCCCTTTCCACAATGACACAATCACTCTGTATGCAAAAATCCTGGGGTCTACATCTAGTGCCTCAGGAGCCAAATCTGGACCACAGCCTGGTTTTGCATTGCCCGTGAGTTGATAATCTTTTTCACATTTTTAAATGATTGAAAACAAATCAAAAAGAGAATAATGTTTCATGAAATGTGAGAATTATATGAGATTTACATTTCAATGTTCATAAATAAAAATTGCATTGGAACACACATGCCCATTCTTCTGCACACTGTCCCTCTTGGCTCGCTCTTTCTTTCTTTCTTTTTCCTTTTCTTAAAAAATTTTTATATTTATTTATTTAAATTCAATTAGCCAACATATAGTACATCATCTGTTTTTGATGTAGTGTTCAATGATTCATTAGTGCATAGAAAACCCAATGCTCCTTACATCATGTGCCCTCCTTAATCTTCATCACTCAGTTACTCCATTCCTTCAACCACATCCCCTTCTGCGATACTCAGTTTGGCTTTTTCTTAACAACAGCAGGGTTGGGTGGTTGGAATTGTGACCAAATGGCCTGCCAGGCCCTCTATAGAAAGTTTGCTGACTCTCATAGACCTGTCATTCCAGCTACTTGGAATGATGTCAACCTCCATAAAGGTGTAATGAGAAATAGATGTAGAATTTTGAGCTGGGAAAAAATTGGGAAGGCACATGGAGTTCCATGGAGGCATGGTTAAAACCTTACCATCTCTTGTTTGAGTGGCTCTAGGAGCCTCTGAACCTGCCTCTGCCTCTCACCTTGACACAGACACACACACAGACACACACACACACACACACACACACACACACACACACATACCATCTGTCTAACCCACTTCTCCCTGTCTTTCTCCACAACCATGCTGCATTCATCTTCCAAAGGGAAAATGGGATCATACCACTCCCTGCTTTGGGGAGTCCTAGCCTCCCTGGAGGGATACATAAGGTGCAGAGATGGGCAGATTTATGGATCCTCCTCTCTGTGCCCTCCTTTCCACCAGAAGAGCTCTATTTTTGCCTTATTTACACATTGTACTTTATTTGAAGAAAGGATTCTGTTGATTAAAAATAACAGCTTAGAAACCATTAATCGGTAGACTTCAAGGTTCTTGCCAGGTCCAGTATGACTTTGTGGGGTAGGCAGTGAGTGCTCACCAAATACAGGAGGTGCTCCTTCCATGCCCAGTTTCCCTTGCAGAGAATGCGGGCATATGAGACATGCTTGCCAATGACCTTCAAGTAGAACTGACCACTATCATTCCCAGGCTGAGATAGATAAGCACCAAGACACTTCTCCATCTCTCCCTTTCTCTACCTTGGTGACCTCACAGGCTACTTGTCTGGAATACTGTAGCTAAAACATGGGAATGCATGCACCAGCCTAGGTCTCTGAGCAATGACATGAAAGATCAACCTTCACCCTGACTTATGTTAGACATATAAAATTAAATTAAAAGTAAGCTTCTATAACAGAAACCTCTGGAATTTTGGAGTCTATTTATTGCTAGAGAATAACATTCCTATTCTGACCATGAGGCTGGCTCTTGTTCATCTGTCATCAGTCAGTTGGTTGCTGTGTGACTTGGTTGATTACCTGGTACTCATTCATTCCACAAGAACAAAACAGACAAACGTGAGTGGGCTAGAATACATTATGCTGGGCATTAAGGATATAAATGTGTTACAGCCAGGGTACCTGGGTGGCTCAGGGGGTTAAGCCTCTGCCTTCAGCTCAGGTCATGATCCCAGGGTCCTGGGATCAAGCCCCACATCAGGCTCTCTGCTCAGCGGGGAGCCTGCTTCTCCCTCTTTCTCTGCCTGCCTCTCTGCCTACTTGTGATCTCTCTCTGTCAAATAAATAAGTAAAATCTATAAATAAATAAATAAATAAATAAATAAATAAAATGTGTTATAGCCAAATCTCCCAAACTCCAGGGTTTGAGGTTGAGTCACTTTCTCTCCATAGAGAACACAAGAATCCTTCACTTCCCCCGTGGACCCCACAGTTCAGTCATTCGAAACTACATGTATTTTCCTGAACTTACTGAAACAGTAAGTATCTCCTTGCCCTTGCTAACAATGCTTTTCTTGACTGTGGATGGGAAAGTCTCAGGATCTGAACACCTGATACCATAACCTGGTGAAAACATATGAGAGCCGTGGCCTGTCGTGCACAAATCTATTAAATTGTTAAGGGGAAAAAAGTGAGCATAGAGCCTAGCAGAGGTGACTTCACCTAAATCGATCTGGCAGATGTGTCACTTGATCTGAGAAGAGTGAACATTTACATTGTTCACTGCGATGCCTTCATTTCAAGGTGCCAAATCTCAGACATTAAGAAACACATAGGGCACACTTCTGCCTACGATCATGGGAAAGTTTCTAGGTCTACTCCGTCACCTCCAGCATGTGGTGGAGACACCAGAAATGATGTCTATTCATGTGGCAACTGAGAAATGACCACGAGGCTAAAGTGACTGAGGAAGTGGATTTTCACCTTTATTCACTTTTAACTGAAATTCAAACAACCACATGTGGCTCATTCCCACCTTAGTGACTATGGAGCTCTGGACGAGACTCAGTCCTGCTTGTCTAATTTATTTTTTTGTCACCATAGCCTAAATGTGATATTTTAAAAAGTACAACTGTGGAACATATTTGGAAATAACAAAAGAGAGGTTGTTGCCAGCTAAATGCTAAGGCTTAATTTTCTCCCCACGTGCTTTCTTCAGGATTCTTTTGGCCTCTTCCCTCAGTGAGCTGCAGCTCTGGGCTACAACCCAGGCTGCTAGACCACCACCCAAGGTTGCCAGTGTTAAGAGGTCCCCTGAGTTGCTGAGGTCTCTGCTTCGAGTCCGTCTTCCAGATCAGCAAAGCAATAAATTCCATGGTATCATTGGAAGTATTCAAATAAAGATATTTTCCAAGATATTGATGCAGTCTTTCAACAACAGCAAAATAGAGGCCCAATTATGGCAGATACTATTAAGCTGGGAACTTGGGATCCATCAGTGAACAAACAGAAAAAAGATTTCTGACTTTCTGGAGCTTACATTTTGGTAGGGAGATGAAGACAACAAATATAAATAAATATAATAACTAGGGAGTTTTATAAATGCTACTTAGAAAGAAGTAGGGCAGGGTAGGAAGGGATACACAGTGATGTCTGAGTGAAGACTAGACGGGGAAAAGTTGCATGAATACCCATGTACAGCTCACTCCAGTCCTAACTAACTTGTAACTCCCTGCAAAGCAGACTCTTTCAAGGCTGAAAGAAGGGCAGCCATAGGGCCTGGGACATGTCCTGAATGGGTCTGAACCAGAGTCACAAGACTTGGCTAGAATGTAGGTGTCTCAGCAAACTTAGCAGGAGATGACCTTGAAATTCTGGATCTTTCTAGGTTGATGGCATTTTTATATTGAATAACTTCTACCTTTCCCCCCACTGATCTCTTAGTAAAAAGTGTAGTGCAGGGAAACAAACACCCACCACACTCCTGGTCACCAGGTACCCAGGATTCCAGTCAACCTGTCTACCTCTAGGTATGGAAGGATCTTTCTAAATATCACTTCCTTATGTATCATAAGGTGATTGTACTTTATGAATTCTAAAGGTGCTTCCCAGTTCTTATAATCCATAAGTCTCAGAAATATCAGACACATACAAAGCATATTGGTTTGTTGGGGCTGCTGGAACAAAGTGACAGCAGACATTTATTCTTTCACCAGTCTGGAGGCTAGGAGTCCTAGGTCAAGGTGTTGTTGGTGGTGGTGTCTTCCAAGGCTGCAAGAGGGGATCTATTCCCAGCTTCTCCCCCAGCTGCTGGTGGTTTGCTGACAACGCTTGGTGGTCCTCATCTTTTAGAAGCATCACGGGGCATCTGTCTTCATCTTCACGCAGCGCTCTCCCCGTGTACGTGCCTGTGTCAGAATTTCCCCTTTTTATAAGGACACAATCATATTGGATTAGGGCCCACTCTTCCCCAGTATGACCTCATCCTAACTTAATTAATTACATCTGCAACAACCCTATTTCCAAATAAGTTCACATCCTGAGGTCCTGGGACTGAGCCTCCTGCATATGAACTTTGTGATGGCACAATGCAACGCATGATCGACGCAAATCGTTAAGACTGAGAAACTCCAAGCCTGCCCCAGAGTCGACCTGGTCCCTATTCTTTGTACAGTTAGGAGCAATGTGCAGGCTGTCCCCCCCAACCCAGGCACTTCCCGCTACACCACTGGGTGGTCATGACTAGAGTGATTATCAAACAACCACAGATAGTGTACTGACATGAAAGACACTGATTATAATGATTTTTGATGTAAAATATATATAAAAAAATTCTTATTTGGATCTCTTTTCTTCTAGAAATGGATGTCTATTTTGAAAATATTGCACTGGCAGCTTCGGCAGAAGCAATGTATCGCCCGCAAAGGAGGAGCTGAGCCAACATATGCGTGCGGGTATCAATACAAGTCTGGAGCTACACATAAGCAGAGGGAGTGCTGGCAGGGAGCTGGGCAGCCTGCCACCGAGGAGCTCTTTTATAAAAGGCAGCGTTTTGCTTCCCTTACAAAAGACTAAAGGGTTGTGCTTGATATTCATAGAAGCTGGGGCAAAAGAAATCTCTGGTCTATTCTGAGAGCGACTTGCCATTGGTATGGCTCCAACTGGAGAAATAACATTTCTCTAGATTTCAGAATTGATCAGTGTACTGTGTTCTTACCCCAAAATAGGGAATGCTGTGTTTTTACTTCTATTTTATAGACCAATAAACAGAAGGCCTGAGCCGCTCAGTCAAGGTCACACAGCTTTTCAATGGCAGAACTGGGATTAGAAATAGTTACGTTGGAAGAATCGCAAAGTTCGTCCACTTTCTGTCTCCCGCCCTGGTTTTGGCCTGGAAAATGGGGCTTGACATTGAAAATCCAAGGGGGCCGGGGTGGGAGTGGGGAGAAACTTCAAGATCGATACATTTTTTAATTAAGGAAGGCAAAACAAGAGAATGCAAAACTACTTAAAGTCATGAAGATTAAAAGTCTCCACTGTGTAAAAGTATGCTTATAGGTTAAGAATACCAGTGCGAGGTTGACCATTTACTAAATGTTTTCGCTCCTAAGATCTCTTTTCACCCTCAGAAGTTTATAGGGTGGTTCCTAGTTTTACAATGAGGAAACTAAAGTCCAGGTTGGTCAATGACAAATTTAACAAGGTACTGTCAGGATGTGGTCAGGTAGAATTCAATCCTGTATTTAAAACCAAGTCAAATATTAATTCACAACATCTACTTTTATCCCTTACCATTTGTTTGCTCTCTTGGACCTTTAACGGTGCTGGCAGGCCATGGGGGAAGTATATGAGGACCTAGCATTGTCCTTCCCTGTTCTGGTGGGCCTTTTGGTGCCCCTCCTCCCCACCATGCTGTTTCTATGCTGGCTGCATATTTTAGGTGTGGCCCTGGGGCTCTGGAGACATGTGGGGAGCAGGACCAGGGCTGGGGAGTGTGGGGATTCCTTCTTCTGTGGCTTAGCTGCCTTGCTCCATTTTTCTCCAATCCCTTAACATTGGTTAAGAGATAATCTCTCTGCCCATCTTACCCCTGACAACCCAACTCAGTTGGCCTGGTTGCCTTAAGTGTCTTTTAACACTCAACCTTCTTGCTTGATGGGGACAGGGGTATGGCTATGGGCAAGGAGACCAGACTCACACATTCCTCTCCACTATCAAGCTTTGCATGGATCAGATCTTCCTTCAGGGCTTCAATCCACACTTCAAAAGGCTGATAAATATGATTAAACAAAAGGAAGTGGAAGGACACTTTGTGTGTCCTGGTCCCTCAGTGGGTCCACTCTCGGGCTGGCCTTGATTTATGCCTCTATGTGACTCTTGCACACCACTACTTCTGTTTTCCTTGAGCTTATGGATACTTGGAGACAGGGTCCTGGCCCTCATTCATTTTTAAATGTACAGCATCTAGCACTAGTAGACATTTGGGGATTTGTGGGGGTTTTTGTAGAGCATGAGTGACGTGATCTCTAACCGAAAGGGTGAATTCTGTGATGATCTGCTGAAGGAGTGCTGTAAGAAATCTTTGGAGGTGAAAAGCAGAGTGAAAAGCCACAAGATGGTGTAGTGCACAGAGCAATTTACTAGAAGTCAGGAGATCCGGGATTTCAGTTGAGGTCTGGAAGACTCATGGGATAAATCCATTTTAGAATTTACTGGAATGGGGAAAAACCCTCTCTTCCGAAAAACTATGTTTATTTTTTTCCCCTTTTCAAGATAATAAAACTTACTAAATCCATCTTATTTCTTTTGTAGTTTGGCCCTGTTATAGAGTATAGTGTTACAATTAATGCAATAAGTTAGTCTATTTCAGGTACAGGAGTGAGGAGAGAATTCGGCTTCTGAGTCCCCATAAAGTGTCTTTGATCTTATATGCATTATAAGGAACTTCTTATAATATTATTTATTTTTAATTTTAGGCTAATTTTTTTGGTAGGTAACTTCTAACAACCTCAGCCCATGACTGCTAATTCATGTTCTAAATGAGAAAATCATTTTAATGCAACCATTTAAATGTCTTAAATGTGTTCTAGATGATTTTTGGAACAATTCATAGACAAGTTGGTGGCCATGTCATTGATCTGAGGTCTTTCTGGTCTTAAACTCAAAATCTCAGGGCTGGGAGGGTCATCCCCACCAACTCTAATGTCTTATGTATCACTATGAATTGCTCTGAAGCCAGGAAGTGCACCACCTCCTGGGGCCTCCAGTCTATAAGTGTGCACAGATTAGACCTTAGATTGAGTCATTCTTTATAGGTCTCCAGGCTATTGGTTAACATTTGAAGTTCAAGCTTATCATCATGCAGAATATTCTTCTATCTACTACATGGGTGCCCTTGTGAGTCTATATGGGTCTACTATAGTTTATTCAACATGTGCAAAATTATCAACCTTATATAAGATTTTGAATTCTTTCTACAGCCTGATGTCTCTCCCTAAATGTATTTCAGTCTGTGTATTTCGGTTCTATGGGTTTTCCAAGTTAGCTAATAATAGATTCAATGTTTTCGAGCTAGGTTAGTAGTGGGAAAATCTTATTGTAGAATCTGTCAATTATGGGAGAAGAAACTGAGACCCAGGGAAGAAAGATAACACGAGATATCACCCAGCAAGTCTGAGGTAGTGCTGGGAAAGAGCATGAACGCTCTGCCTCGTCTGTTCCATGTTATTCCAACCACATCCCATTTTCTGCCAGGGGCTTAGGAAAGCATCCTCTATCATGTTCCAAAACCCAGTGTCTGTGGCTGTTCAAATAGGTTACCCATTCTTTCCATTTTCATTGACACATATATCCTCCAACCAATGCTTACAGAACACCAGGCTCTGAGTGGGAATAGAGTCAGATATTATCTCACTTAGCTTGACCACAATGCTCTTGATTTGCCATCTTGTCACTACTTTACTAATGAGGAAACTGGAGTTTGGGGAGGAAAAAAATGACACTTCTCAAATCACGCAGTCAGGAAACGGCATGTGTGTAATTCAAACCCAGGCCTGCCTTTTGCTCCAAGGGCTGCCTGTTCAAGGCCAGAGATCATGGCCTCACTTCCCACTTGAAGCACAGTATCTGCTCTTATGCTTTTGGTTTTTATTTGTCTAAATGCAGAAGCAATACAATAGAACCAAGCCAGAAATTTACATAATTTACATCTCTAATGCAAGAGTCAGAACCATGGTTACTCTGAGACAATAGTGATTGGGGAAGGGACCAAAGGGGCTTCTGACTGCTAGTAATCACTGTTTTGGATCTTGTGACAATTTGTCGAGCTGATATTTAGGATTTGCATATTTTTTTCTGTATTTATTTACAGTTTAATTTAAAAAATGTAGAGTAAACATTTTAAAGATATATTTTTTGTGGATGCAAAACACTTGGCCCTTCTTTTACTCTTTCCACCTAAATGTACAATGGGTATCTTCAGAGGGGTCCCCTGTCCTGTGTCTTCTTGGGTTTACTAACCACTCCTTACCCATCCCATCACTCCCTCTCCCACCCTGGCAGGCAGAGGGCAAGCCAGTGATGCCCCCCTCCAGCCCCTACCTACTGCCCCTGGTCTTTACATTCCTGCCCCTCAGACCTCTCGGGCACCTTCTCCCTCACCTTTGGCCTCAGAGATGTTCACGCTGACAGTCTCTTTCTGCCACATGGACCCCTCAGTCTCCTTAACACCATTGTCTCCCACAGTCATCTGCAAGGCACAGCAAGGGACAGGCCCAGGCCCAGAGGGTCAGCTTCCTCCCTCACTCCTTGCGGACTGTGGCTTCCCACAGCTGGAGGGACCGATGCACTTCAGTTTCTGCCCAGTTGCACCCTCATGACTGAACCAGTCTGGGTCCAGGTGGGGAGTATCAAGGCATTCAATTCCAACATTCCGTGTGAACTTGCACAAAACACTGGGCTTCTCTGCGTCCATTTCAGTACTTGCTGATGAAACCCTCAGGAATGCCCTGAACATCAAAATTTTACAAACAGCAATGATAACAGCAGCAGGAAAGCATCAGGCCCAGGTGCGCTGTGATTAGTGACTGCACAGTGCAGGTGCACGGCACACTCCACATTGCCAGAGGTGTGGGGCGGGGAGGCTCAAAGCTGAACACCCACTGACCTCCAGGAGCAGCCAGCTTCAGGGGGTAAAATTAGGACAAAAAAATCCGGACAGTTAAACAATCGGCTCTGCCAAATGCCTATGTTTTGGTAATATTTTGCAGCTAAAACTCATTTCATTTCATAGTGTCTATTAAATTTATTTTTATAGCAAGTCCATTGGGTACATGTGATTAATGCTCTTTTTTCAGCAGAGCAGACTGAGTTCCAGCAAGAGGAAATCTTTTACTCTAGTAAGAGGCAGAGTCGATATTTGAACCCAGGATTTTTTGTTGTCGCTGTTTGTTTGTTTTTCGTTTTGTTTTGTTCATAAAGCCTTGCTTTGTTATGGGCGTCAGAGGATGCCTGTGTCTTTCCATCCAGGGCACGGTGAATGAAGGTAGCGCAGCAGCGTTTCTAAGAATACCTCACCATTGTGTGTGACCTTGGCCTCCAAGCGGTAACACCTTTCTGCAAGCTCTGATGTTGGCCTAAGGTTATTTGGTTCTTAATTATTTCTTCAGTGAAGACTATTTGCTTCACTACTGCTAAAATAATGCCTCCCCTTTCTACTTCTGTGCCTTTTTGTATGCTTGAATGGCTTTTGGTTTTACTGCTGAATCATAAAGTGATCTCGATGATGTTTTAAATTCCACCTGTGAGTATTACTAGCCCACCGGATGGCCTGGAGCGGAGATGGTCTGCACGGCTCCGTCTCTTACAGGACCGCCGTGGCTCTGTCCTGCACCTCACGGCGGCGGCAGCCACAGCACCACCACCACCACCACCAGGCTAACAGCGATTTTGACAAGCTTTCTGGTTTCAAAAAATGGGAAAATGTCTGATTTAGAATGTATGAAATATAACATGTTTTTTTTTTTTCCCTAAGAAATCTGCTTTTTCTGGCTAGCCCATGAAATGTTTTCAAAAACTGGGTCTCACATACACGTATCTGGCATCCAGGAAATTGAACAAAAATATCAGGAAGATAGTACTTATTAGGTGTTGACAATATGCCACATGAGTCGTCGTCATTGTGGCCTGTGTCACTTAGTGGGATCATCACAGTAGCCCTAGGGTGAGCAGCAGTTTGCCCGTTCTACGGAGTATTTTCTTTTTTCTTAATTCAATTAGCCAACACGGAGTACATCATTAGTTTCAATGTAGAGTTCAGTAACTCATCGGTTGTATGTATCACCCAGTGCTCATCACATCATGTGCCCTCCTTTATACCCATCACCCAGTTATCCCATCCCCCCACCCTTTCCCCTCCAGCAACCCTCAGTTTGTTTCCTAGAGTTAAGAGAACACTGAAAAAGTTAAATAAAATTAAAAAGAAAAGACTCTCAAGGTTTTTCTCCCTCTCTGATGACTTCCTATACAGATTATTTTTAAAAACCTTGGTGTGTACATCTAGCATACCTCTGGGTCCATAAAGGGCTCACAATAAAGGTGTGGTTATGAAGTAAATAAATATGTAGGCATCCAATGACTTGGTCACAGTGAGGCAGCAAGTTGACATTGAACCAAAAATGGCGGTTGGCTTATCTGACTGGAAGCCTGTGTATCTAGCATCATGTTAGCCTGTCTCTCAGTGGTCTCCACATGGTCTGACAATAAATGGGAGCTAAAAATGTTTACTAAGTGAATTTCGTGAAGCAAAAAGTGGGGAAGGAAGGAAGGACAGAAGGACAGGAAGAACAAAGTAGAGAGCCAAAGGAAGAGAAAAATTGGGGAAAGGGGAAGAACACAAGGAAGAAGCTGTCAGTGATGTCTAAACATTAAGTAACTGGATTGGAAAGATACTATTTTTACAAAGCCAAAGCTGGTTTTTTCCAGATTTCACTAGTTTTATACTGATCCTAGAAAGTTCTCTAAACATCAGGTTTTGAAGACATGAAGCTGCCCTATAATGCTACTTGTTCTCAGGCTCTTGACCAACAGAGGATTAGTGAGTAATATATTTGCTCATGACCAGCTGAGTAAATCAATACTCAAGAAAGCATCTCACTGGTCAGCTCTGTGAGAGAGTACACCACCCAGGATTTTATTGTAGCATGCATATGTTGAAATTGATAACTTATTAAGAATTTTGTGGTGAGACTCTCAGGCATAAAGTTGAGTTTGGAAGTTGAGTTTGATTCACTTTAGACATTCAGTGTCTTGTCTATTGCAATACTGTATTACCAATTGGCATCAGTCCTTATAATTTACCCAGTTTCTGACTTTATTTATATTTGACACTACACACATGACCTTTCAAAAAAGGCTACACTCTTCCCAGCCCCCTTAGAATTGAGGATGCAAGCATAGAAGATTCATTGCTAGACAGATAATGTCATTCCACATTGTCTTGGGGCAATAGTGTCTTGGGGCTATAAGTTGGTAGAAACTTTGGAAAGTATGGAAAAATGTGGACAAGAAAGAAAGTTAATCCCATCATGCAGAAATAACTTTTATTAATATTTTGATTTATTGTCTTCCAGTATTTTTATATAAATAGGTTGAGGAGAACACTACATATAGGTTTTAGCTTCTCCTTTTTTTTTTTTTAACTTATTTAAACAACATCTCATGTCATTAAGTAGTCTTTGAAAAACCTGATTTTTAGTAACCCACTGTGCAGAAATCCATCAAATAAAATCAACAGTAATAAATTTGAAGATTTTTCCACTGTGGGTCTTTTCAGTGGTTCTGGAGATTTTTGCTATTACAAAAATGTTGTTTTGCATGACCACATGCATGGATTTATGCATATATTTATGTTTTTACCAATAACAAATTTCAGGGTTTTGAGTGACTAGTTTCAAGGATGAGGATCAAGTCTAAATTGCACAGCAGACCCATGGCATCAATGGACCACTCCAGAGGGTCATAGGGATTTTCATGGCACTGCACACTCACCAACATCTAATCATGTGTAGACACAGCAAGAAAAACTGCACAACACGTTTTCTTCACATACAAGGAGCAAATTTTATTTTCTGATATGTTATTGCTCATTTCTTTGATTAGTAGCAGGGTTAGTATTTTTATTTTTATTCATCACATGCAAATCTTCTCTTAGAAACTGACTTTTGTAGACTTTGCATGCACACCTTTTGTAAGGGGGGGTTGGGGTGTAGATGTTCATTTTTCTTATAGATCTAAAGTCTTTAAGAGATAAGGGTATAAAACATTGCTGTTTGATGTAGAGGGTTTTTTTTTTGCCATATTTTCATTTTTTTATTGTTTAAAGTGTTTTGTTTATAATATCTAAGGAAATATATTTTTAGGACAGAAGTCAAGTTCCCCGAAGCTGTGGAAATATATCACTTCCCACCAGAAATACATTCTTCTGGTATTAGCACAGAGCTTTTAAAACAATACACAGAGGATTCACACCAGAATTATCCTTCTTACTTTTTTTTCAGCAAAACCCCATTCTCAGTTCATAATAGCAAAACATAAAATTTCATTTATTTTAATCATTACGTAATTTGTTATAGCAAAGTATCCCAAGAAACCTGCAAAAATCACTTAAAAAATTTTTTTTTCCAGCCCTTCTTCCTATGGTAGTCACTGTGAACTCGGAACTGTTTTTCATGAAGGAACATTCTTATTCCAGAAGGTCCTGACATGGTGTGACTGCAGGAATGGAGTCTTTCCCCAAATCGGCCAAAATGAGGAATGAAAGTTTTTGCCTGAATCCATGAAGCAACTGCATCTAAAACTGGGAACCCTGAATCTTCTACCATCATTGATTTTCCTTATTAGCCTCGACTCATCTGACATCTTTAAGGCATGGATCTATTTACATGTTTTCCTTTTGTTGGCGTCTTGAATAACTGCCCAACTTCCTTCCCTGCTGCCGTCTCTCACGTGTGCCTCTGTGTTTTCCAGCCTATGCCCTGTGAAGCATATGCCCTCATGTCTTTACTATTCAGTGTTGAGTGAGTTCTGGCCTAACCACCTCCCACATGCCGTATTCCTGGTCCCGATCCTCCCTGCTGCTGACCTCATGTCTTGTCTTCCTCCAAGGAAGAAAACAAAAGTCATGCATAACTTCCCACTGAGCTATAGAGACAGCTAACATTCTGGTGCCTTCCCCTCCAGCATTTATCTCTGTTTATGTACATATATCATATACATTACTGTTTCTCATTTTTTCATTTAAAGTTCTGTTGTCATCATGACCCCAAATGATAACTCTTAGTGGCTCTATGACAACCAATTCAACCACTCCTCAATAGACAGACATGTAGGATGCTTTTAGGTTTTCCCAACTTTTGGTACAGTGGAACAGTCATTGCTTGATGGTACTACAGTTTTGTTCTTAAAGCAGATTCCTGGAAGAAGGGAATATTGTTTGAAAAAAATATATATAACTATATAAGCCTCTCAGCAGATATATTATAAAAAATAGAAAAGACAGGTAAACATGTTTTTTTTGGGGGGACACTTGGGTGGCTCAGTTAAGCATCTGCCTCTGGCTCAGGTCATGATCCCAGGGTCTTCGGATGGAGCCCCGAATCTTGTGCTCTCTCTATCAAATAAATAAATAAAACCTTAAAAAATATATTTTTTAAAAATTTAAAAAATAAACATTTTTGTTGCTGTTGTTGATACACAGAAATTTCTACATTGAGGAGGGGAGAGTATTTGAGTACATAGCGAAATTCTGGCTTGTGTTCCTTAGGATGTGTATCCATATTCTCAATTTTTAAGACTAATAACCATTGCCTAATTTAATTGAACAAGAATTTATAAAGCAAGCACAAAGAGAAAGAACTAACAGAGTTTCTAACCAATGTTAAGAGGCTCCAGACTGAGAATTACCCCACCAGAGTTTCTACCCTTTACTATCCAGGCCTTTCTGCTTTTGGAAGTGGTAGGATCTCCCCTATTCTGAAAACCAAGAGAAAGTTCTCTCTTTAGCGGAGGGGAGAGCAGCGCCTGCAGCACGCAGGCTGATGGGAGAGCTGACAGAGGTCTGAGTGGTAAGATGAGGGAGTGAGAGTCCTGTTTGCAGGGGAGAGGAGATGGCCCGAGGCACTATCTGCTTGCCAACAGGCACAGGTGGGCCCGAGGGCAGGTACCATGCAGCAAGTCTTGGGGAAGGATAATCCAGGAGAGGAGTTTAAAGCTGTCTGCTCCATTGCCTGGTAAGAACGCTAATCTCAGATCATTTTAGGTTTCCAAATAGGACTTTTCACCAAGCACTGCCTATGACCTTCATCTGAAAGTTACAAGAAATTGGCACCTTTTCTTGTGTAAAATATGCAACTATTGACAAACTGGCCCCAGCCTACAATTTTCCATTTTACCTCCTGCATCTCTTTCTCCCTGCTTCTGTCTCCCACCAAAGCACTCTAGTCTGCTCTGTTCCCCGGATTTACCAAAAACGCGGCAAGTTCAGGTTTCTGTGCTTTTGCTCAATGCTTTGCCTTCTGCTTAGAAAGCCTCTTTCATTTGGCTGCCTGGAATCCCACCTAAGCTTCTAAACTCCTGAACCACTCTCCTTCTCACTATCTCCACAGAACTCATTGCCCTTCTCAAGGTCTTCCTTGATCATCATCTTCCTTGATCATGAGTGACCATGGCTCCCATGATCACTTCCACCAAAGTCACTGCCTCAGAGTTCATGGTGGCGTCTTTCCCACTGGTCTGTGGACTCCTTGAGGGCAGGTTGCTCGTATGTCCTGAAATAATCCTTTTAATTACAGGGCCTAGATTAATACCCCGAGGACATGGAAAGCACAAAATAAATATTTATGTTGGGAAGGAAGGTGAATAAATGAAAGGAAGAGGTTATGAAGTGAATGTGTCCCCACCCCCAAATTTATGTGCCAAAACCCTAACCCCATAATGAAGGTATTTGGAGGTGGAGCCTTTGGACAGTCATTAGGTTTAGATGAGGTCATGAAGATGGGACGGCATGATGGGTTTAGTGGCCTTAAGAGGAAGAGTGACTAGATTGTGTTTATATCCCGTCCCTGACATGTGAGGATAGAGCAAAGGCAGATATCTGCAAGCAGGAGGAGAGCTCTCACCAGGAACCAAATCTGCCAGCACTTTGATCTTGGACTTCCTCTCCCCCAGAACTGTGAGAAATGAATGTCTGTTGTTTAAGCCACCCACACTATGGTATCTTGTTATAGCAGCCTGAGTAGACTAACACAGAAGGGAAGAAGTAAGGTGGAGAAAGGGGGAAAAAATAAACCTAATAAAATGTTTACTGTGTTAAATTTAAACTGCTACATTAAAAGTATAAGTGTGTTTGAATTTGGTGTCTAAGACCTGGAGTTATATAAATGTGTGAAAAATCTCTTAACTGAAGATCAATTTAACTCTCTGGAACATGGCCAAGAGTCTGAAGGAAGTGGGAAAGACCTATGAATAGCACACATAAATATATGGGATCGGTACACAAGAGCCCGTGCATTAGGAGAGGTTCCCCGCCTCTCACGACCTCACTTAGTGGCGGCTCTTCCTGTGTTATTTATTTATTTGTTTGTTTACTGCCCCGAGAAATTAAACTATAGTGTGTTTCCAAGAGCATATACATTTCTTTTTTTTTAAGGGAATCTTTTTTTTTAAAGGTTTTGTTTATTTATTTGATAGACAAAGATCACAAGTAGGCAGAGAGGCAGGCAGAGAGAGGAGGAAGCAGGCTCCCTGCTGAGCAGAGAGCTGGATGTGGGGCTGGATCCCAGGACCCTGAGACCATGACCTGAGTGGAAGGCAGAGGCTTTAACCCACTGAGCCACCCAGGTGCCCCTATACATATCTTTTTGTAAGCATTATATGTAACTTGAATCGTTTTCATAAAGGGTAGAGGATACCATTTCATTTAGGAAATGCACTTGAATTCACACAAGTGTTAGTAGATAAAAGTAGATTAAAATTCAGATTGAGCTCTGCTCCGTAACAACCACGGCAGGGAGGAGGGGTGCCCATCTCTTACTCAAAAACCATCTGCAAATAATTTGCTCTAGAAAACTGGGTTATTTGTGACTCCTCCACTGTCAAAGAAGCATGAAGGGGCCATTCCTCTTCTCGAATATTCAATGGAAAATGTCAAATGTAGGTGACAGAAGGGACCTTCATTCAATAAAGCCACGTTGGGTTGAAAGTAGATATCTGGTCGGATGTGCACATAGAGGAGGGCTTCGTCTCTTTACCTTTCAACAGCACCTTTCTCTCACTCATCCACGTTGCAAAGATGACCATAAAGACAAATCTCTGTCAATAAGACGAAGTTATTAGGAAATGAGTAAAGAGTTCTAAGAGTTGGAAGTTTGGCCTGCACACAGTTCTCTTTAATTTTAATTCATTTATATTTTGAGTGCAGAAGGAATGAAGACTATGGAGTGAAAGACTGCAGTCCCTCCTTCCTCCCCTGGCACGCATTTTTTTAGAGGCTTCTATTGGTATCTCCTGCTTGTGTGTCTTTCCAGAGCTGCTTGATTCTAATACAAGGATATGCACATACATATGTGGGTATAAATGAATGTGTTTACTTGTTGGGGTATATAATATAATATATGTTTGCATGATATATGTGCCTGTATACTGTATTTGTCACCCACACATGCACACCGCCAGGATTCCTTTTCAAAGATTTATTTATTTATTTGAGAGACAGGGAGAGAGCATGCACAAGAGGGGCGATGGGGCAGAGGGAGAGAATCTTAGCAGACTTCCTGCTGAGGGTGAAGCTTGATGCGGGGCTCAATCTCATGACCCTGAGATCGTGACCTGAGCTGAAATCAAGAGCCAGATGCTTAACTGGCTGGGCCACTCAGGTACCCTTCACACACCCTGCTTTTTTATACAAATGGTAGATATCACACACATTTTTTTTTTTTTTTGCAATTCACCTCTTCATGTAATAGCATCCTTCTGAGATTGTCTGTACCAATATATAATGAAATCATTCATTCCTCGCTGTGGGTGCAGAACATTTCAGTGTGTACGATACTTATTTTACAGGTCCATATTGAGGCGCATTAAGGCTATTTCTTATCTCTTATTATTATAAGAAATGCTTCAGTGAATAATTTTAAATATACTTTATTCTGAACATATGCTGGCTTAGCTTAGCTGTAAAATAAATTTCTAGAGTAGAGATTGCTGAATCAAAGACTAGGTGCATTTGTAATTTTCATTCTGAGATCTTTTTATTTTACTTACTTTGTGAATAGCAATGCACATATGTAAACAGAATTCAAACAGATCAAAAGAAGAAATAGCGCAAGTGGATCTTTCTCGTTTTTCTCTTTTCTCACTCTTCTCCTAGGAACCAGTTCTCCTTTTAAGAAAAAAGTGATCTGCATCTTGTATATGTTTGTTTCCAGTGGCATTCACTGCACATATAAATGTGTGTGTGTACGTACACAGATATGCATGCATGTAGGTATATGTTATGTGTGTGTGTGTGTGTGTGTGTGTGTGTGTATTCCTCTGTGTGTATGTTTTCAGGGGCAGACTCAGTGAGATCTTGGCAGGATCCTGGTCACAGACTGGCATTGGTCATCAGTGTCCCCATTCACCTTCCCTACTGTCTCATCCTTTCGTCTCAGTTATATTTGATGATAGCAAGGCTGGCATTATATAAAAGATGAGCAGTCTTGTTTGTGTTTGGTGGAAAGATGATTTTATAACAAGTATCAAATTTTAAAATGCACTTAGCGTTGCGTGTACCGATGCCGTTATTTAGGACCAGTACTTGCAGATGGGCACCAAGATCTGTGTAGAGGAACATGCATTGCAATGTTGTTTTCTTTTTTTATAATTTTCTATTTTTTATTAACATATAATGTATTATTAGCCTCAGGGGCACAATGTTGTTTTCAAAAGTAAACAGAAAATAAGCAGAACCTGAAATAAAATAAGGTGTTGATTAAAATGGGACTGTTTACGGCTCCTGGTGGCTGGTTGAGTTGAGCTTCCAACTCGTGATTTCAGCGCAGGTCATGATCTCAGGGTCATGGAATCCATCCCTGCGACCAGCTCCAAGCTCAGCAGAGAGTCTGTTTGAGATCCCCTTCCTCTGCGACCCCTCTTACTCTCTCACTCTCTCTCTCTCTCATGATATAAATCTTTTAAAAAAATATATGGCACATCCTGGAATACTATGGAATCTTTTTTTTTTAATGAACTCAACATGATAATACCAGAAGATCCCCCCAAATGGCAGAATACTGTGCATTATAGGAACATATATAACTTTCAACCGTGGTAAGATTTGAGGAGAGGAAATGGTGGGTATAGAAAGGCATTTACTCTTCATTTGGAACTTTCTGTACTAGGAATATAAATTCATATATATACACATATATACGATTTTTAAAATATGTCAATATGTGTTAAGATAATACACCTTAGAGGAGATGTTAGGAGCCATTTCTTTGCCTTAACTTCCCCATATTAAAATGAAAGCATCCCCATCTAAAATGAAAGCAAAAGAGTCATAAATGTGGGGAAGAAAAGAGTGACCAGATCTGAAAGGCGTAGTCTGGTTTGTAAACAGACAGTGGCTTCTTGCTTCTTTCCTTGGGTGCATGAGGACCCCACCGGGAGCTACATCAAAATATAGATTTCAGCATTCGCTTGTGGAGATTCTGACTGAGTTCAGCTAATGGTGAAAGTGTGATGCCCAGCTTCCTGTGAGAAGCGCTAGCCACGTCGAAGGTCATGGGCTCTGGTGGCTCACCAAGTAAGTCCCAGAGCCGGCATTAGGGTGCCTAGGTGCCAGGAGTTAGCACATGGACTCACCTCGTTTGTACCAGCTCCGTGTATTTGAGGACTCTGCGGACTTTGAAGGCACCATGAAATGGATTTGAACCTGACTCTAAATGGCGCTCATTGAATCATGCTGAAAAATGCTTAGAAATTCCCTAACCTCTCTGAGCTGTTATGCTTACCTCACAGGGCTAGCAGGAGAGTGGGAACCACTACAGGTAAAACACTTGAGCAGGGGATGCAGGAATGCTCACTGTGTGGTAGCTCTTGTTACATATAGAGCCAGACACAATGCCATTTGCTCATCTTTCTATTATCATGAATACCGGCATGTGAAAGGGAGGTGGTAAAATTAGCTGTGCACCTTTCAGACGTACCAAGCAGAAGAACATTGGAAAAAACAGTAATTTAGGGGTAGAATAGGGACTCTTGGGCAGGTCTGTTCTTTTAGGTTCGCTTTTAGAAAGCTCCCGGGCTCATTGTTTAGGGCGCATTTAAATTACATTCATCTCAAACACGGTGTGATTTCATCCTGAGTTCCAGAAGCAAACGCAGCCTCCAGCAGGGGCAATTAGTAATCAATCACCGCATCTCGAAATTGGAGAGGCAAAAGTCCTACTGAACGTGATGTAGCTCACCTCCGGCCCAGATATGAGGTTCCAGGAAGCACTCAGGCACACTTTAGAGACCCTGTTTTTAAATACTCCAAGGGATATGCCATGACACAGAATCGGGGGTGAGAGAGCTGGAAGACCTCTCAGGGAGTACCTACTTATTACTTCATTCATGAATTTATGCGCCCTGAGTGCATAGCTCCAGCTGCCGATGACTTAGCATCCACCGCGAGCCAGTTACCGTGCTAGTCACTCCATGCGCACAATCTCCAGTCCTTCAGCCACCCAGTCACAGAGGGATCCTCACCCCAGTTTACATTTGAAGAACTGCAATTCAGTGAATCACGTAGCCTGCCTGAGGTGACCTCATGCACAAAGGAGGAGCTGTGTTGGAAGCCAGGCATGTCGGGGTGCAAAACCCATAAGGTCTCGCTAGATCCCCATAAGTGCCCTACGTGCTGGAGCATTGTGCTCTGTATTGGCACCCACCAAATGGCTCTATGATGTGGTGATCATCCCTGCTGCTTGGGAAGGATGAGTGACAGCTCCGGAGAGGCTCATCTCTGGCTTTCCCCTCCAGGGCTGTGTGACTTGAGTCAGCCCCTCTGTGGAGCTACCCTGTTTCCAGGGCTTCAGAGAAAATGGGATTCACCCAGCCGCTCTGCAGTGGAAGCCAAGAGATTATTGGCAGTCTGGGGTGGGGGGGGGTGGGCTTGTGGTCTTCCTGGCCCCTTTATACTCCGATCTCCTTCCTTTCAAGTAAAGCTAAGCATTTTTTTACTGTCTCACATTGCAGCTCCTTCCACAACACGTTGTATTAGATGAGAGATTCATCCTTTTATTTCTTTTAAACGCTTCCCCTCAAAAAAGCAAGAGCATCAGGGATTTCTGAATTTGTGATAGAGTTAATAGAGCGTTTTGTGCCCCCTGCCCCCATGACTAGAATGATTCAGCTTCCCTCCCACTGTCCTCAGCTTCTGGTTCCTGGACTACATCTGAATTGACACTGCCCAGTTTCCCATACACTGTGCACCAGCACCACGGAGGTCCCCAGACATGAGCCTTCAGGGAGACCCCACTTTCCTTGTAGCAATCACTGTGCCGAGGGTGGGGCAAAGAATGCTAAGACTGAAAGGGGCACCACCTGCTCTCAGGGGCCTTTGGACTCTGAGCCAATGCACCCATGCTTCATGGGAACAGGCAGAGATCTGCTGGAGGGCACTCACAGAGCAGAGTACCCTCATCCGCTTTGCCAGGTTCACTCCGTGGCTGCTGGAGGTTGGGCAGAGAGTGTCTACTAACCATGCTAAAATGACATCATAACCACATTACTGGTCCCTTCCTCTCCCTGCAAACAAGTGCACAGTGCCTTGCCGCTCTTGCGCACACGGACTAGGTCTTCAGGTACTGCACGGACCATCCACGAAATGATAAATCCAGGTGCAAAGCTGGATCCAGGCTCAAGTTCAAGGTAGAAAGGAGATGTCTACAGTGAGCTTTTCCAAGCAAGTGACCATCAACTCTCAGGAAGGGGGCTCATATTGTATTTGGAAATTGAGGTTCTGGTTGGCATATCTCTGCTTTTTGTGTGACTTCTTCCCCTCCCTTCAGCAGCTCCCACTGTGTCCCACCACCACCCTCCCTTCTGTTTGGGTCCTGTGCCCTCAGGGAGAGGAGAGCAGTCTGTCTCACATAGGTCTCTGCTGGCCAAACAGCAGGCTCCTGTCTCCAGGTTTAATGAGGAAAGCCCAAGTCAGGAAGGCTGGGGCCAAGGTTTTATGGAGGCTCTGGGCCAAATGGCTTAGCCAGGAATTCAACCAGCACTGCCCTCTATCCCTTGGGAGCTGCAAAATGCAAACAGCCCTGGTAAAATGGAGAGCAATTTCCCAAGCAGGAGACAGGAGCTTTTAACGAGCCGTAGTGCGCCTGCCCTGGTCCTCTGTGGTCCTCCAGGCTGGCTAATTAGATTGCCGGCTGCAAAGAGCCCCGTTGATGGCCCAGAGACAGCAAAAAGGTGGAGGCTCGGAGGACAGCAGCTGGGATGGAGTTGACAGTAATAAGTAAGACATCTGATGGGCTTTCGAGCTTTGGGGAAGGTTTCTCTTCCTCTCTCTTCTCCTTTCCTCCCAGTCATGCCTCAAATCCCACTAGTGACACAGTTCTGGATTTTTCAGAGAAGGAAGGAATGGTCAAGTGAAGCATGCAGATTTTGCTGGAGGAAGAAGGGATACACTCTTAATTATGATTTTCATTTATTCATTCATGCATTTTTTTTTATTGACCTAGTTAGAGTCTGTGAAAGTGTTTGGGATATAGAGAGGACTTCATTTAATGTTTAAGAAAAAGAAATTCAAATACATAAAGAGTTACCAAACACTTGGGAACCACAAGGAAGCTGCTGGTAAAGTCAAGTCGTAATGAGGGCACTAGGGGAGCCAAATTGGAAGAGGGGACATTTGACTGGGTTTTATAAAACAGATCACCTTTTTTTTCCCCCACTAAAACCCAAACAAAAGTAACAAGGCATGTGAGAATTAGTTAACTGGAGAAGATAGGACATTTCAGAAAACTGGAATGATATGGGCAAAGGATAGATGCTGGATAAGACCGCATATGAGTCATCCCAAATGATGGATATGTGAACACTGACCTGATGGTCACCCGAAGCCAACACAAGAACCTGCGTCCCTGTCCTCATTGCTGTCCAGGGGGCACCAGAGGAAGGGCCTCTCTACCCTCAGCTCCGCAGCCACTGAAGCCTGGGGCTACTTGGAATGCTTTTCAAAGAGGGACTCTATGATAGCCTAAATGATTATGCCCTCAAATCCATCTTTTGAGAAACTCAGCCTCAGCATGGCTATCTTGGGAAATGGGGTCCCTATGGAGGTGCGTCGGGTTGAAGGAAGTAATCAGGGTGGGGTCCTGATCTGCAGGGACTCCTGATAAGTACCCACACCGGAGAACCGGCTGTTACCTTTTCCTTGCGTGCGCACCAAGGAGAGTCTGCTGGAGGACCTGGCATGAAAACAGCGGTGTGTGGGCCAGAAAGAGGTTCCTCACCAGAGGCAGCTGGATCCTTTATCTTGGACTTCCAGCCTCAAGAATGGTGAGAAAATATATCTCTGTGTGTTTGGATTTGTGTGTGTGTGTGGGGGGGGGTTGTTTGTTTACATTTCTGTTGTTTAAGTTCCCCGGGCTGTGTTATTTTGTAAAGGCAGCCCAAGCAGACAAATGCCCAGTCCCAGGAGCTGCTGAGGCTGCCCTTGGTTGTGTCCTGTGTCGGGTCTGCTGGACTCTGACTACTGCATTCTCTTTCCCAGAACGCCCTGCCTTTCCTTTAGGATGACTGTGCATCCCCACTCTCTGCCATGAGTTAACTGATGAAAGAGAATCCCTTTCCTTTGCAAAGTCAGGCTTGGCTAGGTAACACAACTTGCTCAGTGGATGATGGCAGAACACAGTGCAACCTCTGTGTCTGGGCAGACACTTTCAGAGATGTTGGATTTCTCCCACATTCCTACTCTCCATCCGTCTGCCCTGAGAATAGCATTCTGAACAGAGGGGTTGCTTCTTCAGCCCAGAATCTAGAAGAAAGGAGATGCATGGAACCAAGTCAGTGCTTCTGCTGCTGCTAATATTAATTAGGAGAAAAACCTAAACCCTTGCTGTTGATGAGGCCGTTTGCTATTAGAGCTTATGAGAGAGGACAGCGATCCGTGGGCACATCTCATACAATCAGCCCTGAACTAATGACCTTCACTGTACAGCTTCACATGACTTTCCTTGTCCCAGTATCTGCTCTGTAAGTCTTCTCCTATACCTCCTTCTTCTTCCCTTTACCACCAGAATAGTTCTTTCGGACCTTTCAATACTCTGCTCAGGCATTCATTCCTTGGTTTCTCCTCCCAGGACCCTATAGGCTGAGTCACCACTGATGTCCCTAATCTCTTGTGCTTGGCTCCCTCACTGCATTCATCAAAGGCACTGAAATAATCTTGTCTCTGCACCTGTCTCCCCAGTTAGACCTTAGAAAGCAGGGATCTTATTTAATTTATTGCCCTCCACAACATTTGGCTAAAGGCTGGCACATACGAGTGGCTTAAAAAAATGAGGCATTTCCATGCTATAGACATTTTAGCCCCTAGAATCTCTGTTCTAGTAGATCCAGTCAGTTTAGAGACTTTTTGAGCTCAAGGACTCAATTCTACAAAGGATAGAGTAAAGCTGGTTGCAACCAACATTTTCAGAGTAAGATTAGGGAGCTTGTCCATAAGAATAAAGGAGAAAAACACAATCTCAATGTTACAGCTTTAGTGTAAAGTCATAGACAAGTTTTGATCAATGAGAAGATGACTGTGTCCTCAGGTGCCCACACACTGCCACATCTATGGCTCAGTAGGGCTGCCCTGACCGTGCTTTCCAGGTGCTCACGCCATGGCAAAGAGGAGTAAGGGAGGGGGAGCAGAAGCAGCTTGGCAAACATGTGGTTCCTGCAGGGTACAAAACTCTCAGTCTCATCGGGAGTGCCAGCGTGCACACACACACACAGATGCACACATGTGCACATGCATACCGCACACCCACACATACAGATATATGCAGCCACACATGTGCACACATGTGCACACATGTATACACCACACACGTACATGTGTGTGCACACCTGTCAACAAATTAAAGGGTGGGCGTTGGCCAGGGGAAGATGAAATAACTTAAAATTACTGTATTAAAACCGGCCGAGGTAGAGAGAATATAGTGCCCAGTACACAGTATATTCTCAGTAAATATTGTTTTATGTTTGGATCTCATTTTAACTCAGCATAATAAGGCCAGCAAAATGAGGCTGCTTTACAATAAATGATAATTGGATAAAATTTATATTTAAAAATACTTGTGTTTTTTCTGTACTGATTGCTGTGCTAGATAGTGAGGAAATGGAAGTAAGAAGACATAGTTACTGTCTTCAAGTGCCTCTGAGTCTGGTGAGAGAGACAATTCCCAAAATAAACAATTCAAACATTTGTTAGAATTGCTGTCATTGATGTTTGTGAAGGAAACAATGAAGGTAACAAAGAGGGAATCATCGATTTTAACTTGATGGGTCAGGGCAGTTTGGGAAGAGATAATAAATGATACAAGCTTAAAAGATGGGTTAGTGCTCAGTGGAGAGCATTTACACACACACACTGATTTGTGACATAATATGCATGGACTGTATTTTTAATGAGTAAAAGTATCTCTAAATAAAATGAATTTCTCTGGGGATGTGGAGAAACAATACCGGAGAGAATATCTGATCTGTAACACTGGATCTAATGTAATTGATTCATTAAAAAGACAATATTCATTGACAGTTTCTGATTTCACACTCCTTATCCAATTAAACTTTCTCCTAAACACGGGTATCCATGGACAAGAGGAGCTTCTGTGTAACCCCACGGAACAATAATTTTCCATTTGTCTGCTAGCTTAGTGATTCCACACAGGATATATTGTAGCTTAATGGAAAGAAAAATGGACTCGGTATTGGAGATACTTGGTTTTGTATCCTCTATATCTCTGAAATTGTGTTTCATTCATCAAATACCTGAGACTCGGTTTCCCCTCTGTGAGATGGAAAGAAAGCTAATATAAATATAATATTAAAAATCATAACAAAATTGCCAGTCAGGCAATGGGCAGTCAATGAGATAGTGTAACTCTGACTTCCCACATTAATTAAGCTTGCTAGGAGTCAAATAACTTTGGCTGTTTCTAGAAATCAAATCTAAAATTTATCTGAAAGTTATGAAGATTTACTGTTCTTTAAGAACATTCAAAACAGGGGCACCTGGGTGGCTCAGTGGGTTAAAGCCTCTGCCTTCAGCTCAGGTCATGGTCCCAGGGTCCTGGGATCGAGCCCCGCATCGGGCTCTCTGCTCCGCAGGGAGCCTGCTTCCCCCTCTCTCTCTGCTTCTCTGCCTACTTGTGATCTCTGTCAAATAAATAAATAAAATATTAAAAAAAAGAACATTCAAAACAGTTTGTCTAGGCTTTAACATTAAATAAATAATAAAGTTTGGAATACTGTATCTCCTTTGGGGTCTTAGAGCTTGGGACTTTTAAGTTGGGAAACTTTGGATGAATCTTGATTCTAGAATTTAATAGCTGTGTATTCTTGAGAAAGTCATTTTACTACTCTAGGGCTACTGGGCCATATACTATAATATGTAATGATAGATGACCAATAAATTAATAAGAATAGATTAGTGACTAGATACATAAAGCAGTTACATCTGTATTATTATTATATTTATAATCAGGTTTTTTTTTTTCATCTCTTAGTAAAATGAGCCCAATATGAAAAACCTCGACCTTTATACAACCAGTATTAAACTTTGACCAAGAAGGGTCTTGGTCCAGGGCTCCACACTTTATAGTCTGTTCTCTGCTGTTTAACCACAATCTTCCCCAAGGGGCAAGAAATCATTCTCCTACCTTCTACCCATTCTCTAAGGGCCCAAGATTCTGCAGTTCTCTGCCCACATTGCTGAGACGTCCCTTCACAGACTAGCATAAGTGTCCTTCCTGGGTCCATGTGGCCACAGGCTGATGGTGCCACTGGCGGTCAAATTCTGGACGTAAGGGACGGTCAAGACTGCCTGAGCAGAGTGCACACAGGTTAGAGGATTAATGGGTGGGATGAAGCAAAGTGGGCCAGAGGACTGATAGTTCTCCATAGCCTTCTAGGGTGAGATTTTGTCAAGGCAAGGAGTTGGATGTTCAAACAAATATAATTTTTTTTGAACAAACATTTTGTTTGGTTTATACCTTTTAAATATATGAGTTAGGATATATGGGTCCTCATTTATAGATATTTTCAAAGCCTAGCCAATATTAGAGGAGTTGCTTTATCCAGGAAATTTTAAATGTCCACTGTGTGTCTTTCAAGCAGGAGGCCCTTAGCATGTATATTTTATCCCCCCCACTGCCCCGATGGGGGGTGTAGAGGAATGGAGAGTTAAAGGGAAAGTCAATGGAGCTTCAAAAAAATTCTTGGAATAACTAAACAGACAGGTGGAAACATTCCCCTGATATTTTTAAACTGCTTAAATTTCCCCAAGATTTGCTAAATATCAATATGGGCCATGCCGCGATGTCATCTTGTCTTCATCTTTGCAACTCCTTCACGCATATAGAAAATGAATGGATTTAAGAACATTTGCAAGTGAAATAAGTCCTCTCTTGTGCTATGTATCCTCAGAGAAGCATATTTTTTAAAAGAGCCAAAGAATTGTACAAAATACCCCTAATTTGATAGCAGATTTAACTTCCAGGACCCAAATACGACATTGCTGCTCTCCTGCTTTAAATCATTCCAATGTTTTCTATGTAAAAAAAAAGAAAAATCAAGTCAAAATTATTCAATGTTCATATAAGGCTTCCTAACTTGGTTTAATTCTGATCCATTTGTTTCCACACAGAGCTTTCATTGGGCCAGATTCTCCTCCCTTCTAAGTCCTGCCGTGTTCTTCTTGCTTTCTTATGTTTGTACTTAGCAATTAGTGTTTCCAGCACCCAGTCCGGACCTAGAGTTTCTGACTCCCAGTACAGCCGCATATGGAGGACTTGTGAACTTGGAAAAGAATACTTTCTTGTCTATTGTCACTCACATCAATGGATATTTACCATTTTCTTCCATTGTGAATTTAGCAACACACCACAGCAATAGTATTATTAATAACTTATGGTTTTGTCACTAGTAGCATTGATTTTTTTTATACCACATTTCATCTATGGTAGATAACTTGATATACCTGTTTATCCTAACCACTACTTTGAAAATATGATAATTATTAGGCCACTGCTAGGGGATTATGTTTAATAAGATCTATTAATACATTGACAAAAAGGGAATATATTACAATTCTTTGAATATTTTAGAATTATATTTTAATACAACATTTTAAAACCATATAATTGGTTTCCTTTGTAAGCCTAGGCATTTGCTTTTATACATTTAAATATCGTATCATATTTTAAAAGTTATTACTCTACAAAGGACTTTACAGGTTTCACTAGACTATTGAAGAAGTTCATGTCATAAAAGTTTTAAGAAAGCCTGAGTTAGGAGACTTCCCTTTGTTCATTCGTAGCAAACTCCTACTCATCCTTTAAAGCCCATTTGAATGTTAGCCTTTCTCTGAAACTTCTCCAGCTTTATTTGGCATATAAAGTCACTCTAGTATGATCCACACCACCATGGAGTTACCTCTATAACAGACTTTTACACTGAATTGAATCATCAATTTCCCTATCACTCCAGCTAGATTGACAGGTTTTTCCTCTTAACATTTTCAGTGACTAACAGAGTTCCTCATATAGCGGATGTGCTCAACTTAATATTTGACGACTCCTTGGTATGAATCAATGGGCAATGTTTGACCAATTTGCGGGGAGGATGTCTGGATCCATTAACTTCCTGGGATCAGAGGGGAGGACCAGGTGATTTCAACTACAACAACACATACACAGCAAATGCCATATCCAAACTATGGAAAGAGCCTAGATGTCCATCAACTGATGAATGGATAAAGAAGATGTGATATGTATATGTATATATGGAATACCATACAGCCATCAAAACCCCTAAATCTTGCCATTTGCAATGACATGGATGCGACTAGAGGATATCATGCTAAGTGAGATAAGTCAATCAGAGAAAGTTATCATATGATCTCACTGATAGGAGGAATTTGAGAAATAAAACAGAGGATCATAGGGGAAGGGAGGGAATAATGAAACAAGATGAAACCAGGGAGGGAGACAAACCAATAGAGACTCTTAATTGGAGGAAACAAACTGAGAGTTGCTGGAATATAGAGGGTGGGAGGGATGAGGTGGTTGGGTGATGGACACTGGGGAGGGTATGTGCTATAGTAAGCATTTTGAATTGGGTAAGACTGATGAATCGCAGATCTATTCCCCTGAAACAAATAATACATTATATGTTAATAAAAAATAAATAAATCTGAAAGTGAGATGCCAATGCCATAGCATGCCTTCTCTAAGTGGGCCACCTTTATCTCCTCTCTCCTCCAGAAACTGGCCTTTGGTTCCAGGAACAACCACAGCAGTCCTGGGCTGGAGTGCTTGCCTTTTCAGCACCATACTCTGGAAGGCTGTTCTTTTCATCTCTGCATGACAGACTCCTTCTCAACGTGGAGATCTCAGGACAAATACCACTACAGTCAGCGAGACCACCCCAGGTCATGCTAGCACACTGAGGCTCCACCACTACTTTCCTTGTGCAGAACTACCTCTGAGCTGTGGTTTGAGCATTACCATGGCTCCATACCAGGAGGGTGGGGGTGCTGAAATCTGACCCACGGATTCCTCCAGTGTGCTAGAGGAACCACACCTCTGTATTAGCCAAAGGTGCTATGGAGTAGACAAGCTTCTCATCACAGAAGGAGTGGTATTTCTTTTTTCCACTTTGTGCACCCAGAGAGGGCATTCTTTTCTGATTCATACCATGATATCTTGAGAGCACCTTTGTATTATCAGATATTTCTAATTTTGTTTGATTATTTATTTGTGGGCTCTTATTTATTTATTAATCAACTACTTCCACCCACTAGCATGTAGATTTCATGAGGATAATGACCTGACTGGGTCTGTGTGGCTCATTTCTGGGATTCCCCAGAATATTGCAGAGCACATACTGGTGGCTCAGCAGATATTTACTGGATTACTTAATAGGAAACCCACTCTATTCATAATTTAAAACATTAAATGGTACATTACATACTGTGAATTTCTAAGAAATGTCCATCACTTCTTATGCCCCAATGTATATCCTTACACGGACCTAATTTCTGTTCACTCAAATGTCTGGCATGTCTTGAACAACAATCCTTTATTGTTTAGGTTTGCTTTGACTTTGCTATTCTTTCTGCCCCCTGGCTATGCCTGAAAAAAATCTAATCTTCCTAAAAAAACCTTGCATTTTCCAAATAAACTTCCTAGCTTTTGCCCTTGGAAATCTCCCACCCTCTCCCATACTCATGGATGGGAGATTGGGAAATTTCTAGCAAAGAAACATAACTCATAGTAGATTCTTGACCAGGGCCAACTACCCTCTCTTACATCAGAGAATCCTTGAGCTAGCACTCTGTTTTTGTTTCTGTTTTGTTTTGTTTTTATTCAAAGTTATTTATTTTGCTTTTCTTGTTTCTGTCAGAGTATATATTTTTTTATAGTATTTTGATCATACATGCTCCTTCCCACCCCAACTGTACAATCAGTTTATAGAGGAAAGGGTTGTGTGTTTTATATCTTTGGATTATCCACAAGGCATGGGTTAGAAAAATACTGGCTAAATATTTTTTTAAAGATTTTATTTATTTATTTATTTATTTAAAGGGAGAAAGTGGAGGGGCAGAGGGAGAGAGAGAGAGCTTCTCAAGCAGACACCCTGCTGAACACTGAGCCAGACACAGAGCTCCATCCCACAGCCCTGAGATCAGGACCTGAGCTGAAATTAAGAGTCAGACCCTTAACTGACTGAGCCACCCAGGTTCACTGTTGACTTCAAAATGGCCTTCAAAACTCCCTTCACTATGACTGCTTCAAAGTAACAAATTCTATTTCTGTCTCATTCTTAAGTTTAATTTCACAAAAATCAGATGAATCAAATTGTATCTAGCTCCTTTCAAAATTAAATTTCAAAATTGTGATGTCAAGGCCAGTATCGAAAGGCAGCCTGAGAGTGATCATTAGGCCAAATCCCAAATAGTAAAGGAAGGATAGGAAGGCTGAGTGGTGGGTATGTCACATTCATAAGCACACTCTGAACACACACATGAACTTTGAGTCCTTTGTTTTTTCCCCCGCTAACTTTAGTATGTACTAAGCAGGACTGCTTGAGGATATTTTTATCCCAAGGCTATTTCTGCAGATGTCAAAGAAACCTTGCAAGTTTAGCTCAGTGCCCTGGTTGCCAAAGATAAGTTATCAAACAGTTCAAAGGCAGTTAGGTCCCCTAATATGTGCTTTTGTCTGCGGTAAATGTATTTGCCTTCACTGCTCAATCTGAAACCACTTATCAGTGCCACAGCAGCCATAGAGCTGTGGGACAATGGCTGATTAAGGATGGTTTTACAAAAGGTCATGTTCTGTCATAACTACAGCCCTTAACCACTTACAAACACCTTCTCCTGTCCCAAAGACCTCTTTGTCAGGACTCCCTAAAGCTGCATGACTTTAGATGAGCAAAAGCCTGAGGATATTATTTAAAAAAAAAAAAAAATCAGATAGAAACGGTGCTGCCTCTGAGCCTGGTGTTTATTTCAAATGTGCAGTTCCACTGACTGTCCTGCTATATTTAAGGAAGGATGTCTAGCAATTATAATAACTTGACTCAAGAATCAAATATTTAGGGCAGCAAAACCAGGTCTATTTCGGGCTTTACAGCTGACGTACATTCTTAGGATATACAGGATAAACACAGTATTTCATTTCACGTTCCTAAAAAGGGAAATGACCATGGGCATAATGAAAAGGCTTTGTTTCTACACACTGCACACATTTGTAGCTAGCTGGAGTTTGGGCAGCTGAACCAGGCCATTAATAAAAATCTGACACAGCCTGTGACTGAGGACATTGAAAAGGTGGGCATAGTTGAGTCTTTCACAGAGGCATAAAGACATGTACATCCACAATTATTAATACATTAGTTGAGTCTGTAATTATTACCCTAATGGCTCTTATCAAAAACAGCAAGAGGTAGGCAAGAAAGGGATAATTACAGGATGAGCATCAGGAGATGGCTCTTCTTGTTGTTTTCAAAAAGCTTTCCATCACATAATGACTAAAGAATAAGGGACCCATTCTGAAGTGCATTAACCAGATGATGTGATTACTAAGTCACTTATTTAATTAGCTCTGTTCCCCAAAGATTAGTGCAATCCAGACTCCCACCCCTCTGTCCTGTCTACCCTAGGTGGAAACCTTCCTTCCTTACCAACCAACAGCCGCTCATGCTCCTATAACCAGCTTGGCTGTGTCATTTCTTCAATGATACTTTCCATAACTCCCTCAAAGGAAAATCTATCTTCCTGTCCATCCATCCATCCATCCATCCATCCATCCACCTATGCATCAACTTAATTTCCTATGTCTTTCCACAGTGGGTTTGAATCGGCTGACAACAAAACGTTAAATACAGTTATTATTATTATTTTTTTAAAGATTATTTATTTATTTATTTGACAGAGAGAGAGCAGGAACACAAGCAGGGGAGTGGGAGAGGGCGAAGCGGGCTTCCCGCTGAGCAGAGAGCCCAATGTGGGGCTCGATCCTAGGACCCTGGGATCATGACCTGAGCTGAAGGCAGACACTCAACGACTGAGCCACCCAGGTATCCCAGTTATTATTATTATTTTTTAATCTGGGGAAGGAAAAATGAAATTAGAGAGAGAGAGAGAGAGAGAAAGAGAGAGAGAATGTGAGCATTGAAGTATAGCCAATATACAAAATGGATGCTGCATGGTCCCAAAGGGCTTTGGCTTTTTGCTCCTTTGTTGCCAAAACAAAGAAAACATACATACATATCCCTTATAGAAAGAACTGTGTCCTTAAGGCAAAAGCCAGCCACAGGCTAAGGGAATGCACACCTACTCTGTTTTCCAAGATCAAAATTCTTCTCACCCTTAGCCTTCATAGATGGGACACATGGGAGGCTGTAGATGTTATCCACACAACATGTGCCACTCCCTTAAACACTGGCATGTTTCCTACGGCTGTTGTTTTCAATAACCCTTGTGCAGCCAGGGGCATAACAGCCACATGAAAGCAAGTACAGGGAAATTAATGAAATGCCAAAATAATGGGGTCCTTTAGACCTTTAGACCTTTAGACCTTTGATTATTGCAGTTGTAGTTTTAGCAACTATTGCAATATTTTACAACTTCTTGTTTTGCTATCTGTCCTTCCATAAAAGTCAATTCCTTGGGACAAAGAAGAGTCATCTGCACAATGCAGAGATCAGCACGATGTCCAGAACAAGTAATATTTCTGAAGGAATTAATTCATCTGTTGTAATGTAGGTTGTTTTCATTTTTACTTTTGTTTTTCAGAAAACACCCCCTCTGAGAGTAAAAAGTTGATGCCTTGGTTTAAAGTAATCAGCAGGGAAGCACTGAAGAAGCATCCTTGTCTTTGCTGTATGTATTCATAGCACATGCTCATTCTAAGAAGGTTGTGGTGGTCAATTTCATGTCACCTTGTCTGAGCCACCCGGTGCCCAGATATATAGTCAAACATTATTCTGGATATTTCTGTGAGGGTGTTTAGGAATGAGATTTACATGTAAGTCAGTGGACTTTAAAGTAGATTGCTCTCTGTAAGGTGGGTGGGCCATATGCAGTCAGGGGAAGGTCTGATAGCATAAAAGGATGACCTGTTCGGAGCTAGAGAGAATTCTTCTGCAGAATGCTTTCAGACTTCATGTTCATGATCTGTTTTCCCTGGTTCTACACAAGACTCCCTTCAGACTTGAACTGTAGCTCTTTCCTGTTTCTAGTCTGCTGGACTCTCCCTTCAGATATTGAACTCCCCAAACCTCCACAATCTCATAAGCCAAATCCTTTTAAAGTCTCTAGATAGATAGATAGATAGATATACAGATAAAGATAGAGATAATAGTGTCTCCTGTTGTTTCTGCTCCTCTGAAGAACCTTGACCACATACAGATGCCATCCACTCACTGGCCATGAAATGTAGATGGCTACAGTTCAAGTGTCCTTTCTTGCCCTGTCACATCCCAAGATTCATACCAGGCATCACAAGTATCTGCTACTGACATCATAGCCTGTGGCTGCCAGAGATTCTCCTTTGGAAATACAGCAGATCCGGGGGGCTTGGGTGGCTCAGTTGGTTGAGTGTCTGACTCTTGGTTTCAGACCAGTTTATGATCTCAGAGTCTTGAGATTGGGCCCCATGCTGGGCTCTGCACTCAGTATGGAGTCTCCTTAAGATTCTCTCTCTCTCTAGGGACACCTGGGTGGCTCAGTGGGTTAAAGCCTCTGCCTTCGGCTCAGGTCATGATCTCAGGGTCCTGGTATCGAGCCCCGCATGGGGCTCTCTGCTCACAGGGAGCCTGCTTCCCTTCCTCTCTCTGCCTGCCTCTCTGCCTACTTGTGGTCTCTGTCTGTCAAATAAATAAATAAAATCTTAAAAAAAAAGAAAGATTCTCTCTCTCTCTCCCTCTGCTCTCTCCTCCAACTCTCTCTGGCTCTCTAAATAAATAAATAAATAGGTATAGTCTTAAAAAGAAAAAGAAAAAAGAAAGAAAGAAATACAGCAGATTCACTACAAATAGGAGCCCAGATGGGATGGAAGCAAGGCCATGGAGAGTCAGAGCTGCGAAGATACTAATAATTCATCCAATCAGGGAAGAGTTGTGTCAAGGCAGATGAGAGAGGCTCTGCAGCTAGGAAAAGAAGGACATGGCAGTGACCTTTAAGGACAGAAACTAGAAACTGGATGGGTATCATGTGTCACTTAAAAGGGGATGTTAAAGTGGATAGAGAGTAAAATCTAAAAGCCACATGTTTTTTTCCCCAACATTCCAGGCACTCCTTAAGAACCTAGAACACATACAGCGCTCTAGGGGTGTAAGTCCTTCATTGATGAGATAGCGGTCTTACCACTTAGCAAAATGGAAGCTTGAGGTAGACATTCAAGTCTGTTTCTAGAAAATAAAGCTATATTTCTTGTAGACTTTAATTTTTTTGTAGCCTAAGATTTGTACTTGCTGCAAAACTTAATGTTCTAGAGGAAATGGTGATATATCTATTACTATTTAAATTATATAGATTAAAATATTAATTTGGACACATACAGCAAAATAGCATGCTTAAATATATTGGTAAATGAGAAAGATGTAAAGCTGATAGACAATGATGAAGAACAAACCATTAGTTTTATAGTCACAGATAACAGGATTCTGTTGTTATTGTTTTTAAATTTAATTTAATTTAATTTTTTGCCGTGTTCCAAGATTCATTGTATATGCACCACACCCAGTGCTCAATGCAATATGTGCCCTCCTTAATACCCAACACCAGGCTCACCCAACTACTAACCCCCCTCCCGTCCAAAATCCTCAGGCTTTCTCAGGGTCCACAATCTCTCATGGTGTCTCCCCCTCTGGTTTCCCTCAACTCACTTCTGCTCTCCATCTCCCAATGTTCTCCGTGTTATTCCTTATGCTCCACAAGTAAGTGAAACATAGGATAATTGACTTTCTGTGCTTGACTTATTTCACTCAGCATCATCTCTTCCAGTCCCTTCCATGTTGCTACAAAAGTCGGGTATTCATCCTTTCTGATGGAGGCATCATACTCCATAGTGTATATGGACCGTATCTTTATCCATTCGTCTGTTGAAGGGCATCTTGGCTCTTTCCACAGTTTGCAATAGGGTTTGTATCCCAGATTCATGGCTTGCCCAGGAAACTTCAGCCAGGTGCTGAAATTTCTTTAATTTATATGCTCATCTGTAAGATGGGAGAAACTCTTCTGATGGACTTTAGAGGACTTTTGTGAGAGATAAATTTGATTATAAATATAAGTCACAGAGTCCAGCTTCTCACTCAGTAGGTGGTATGCTTCCTTAATTCTCTCCCACAGCATAAAATATGAATGAGTGATAAGAAAGTCTGGAAGGGAACATGTGAAATTAAAACACTTTTGTTGGGGTGATAAAAGGTGTGATTAATTTTTTCCCTAGTTTTCTGTAACGTCACATCATTTTGTCATCAGAAAACAAAAGTATTAGAAAGTTTTCCATCTCTGCTGCAGGCCCTGCCGTCTGCAGTGTGTAAACCCTGAGACATGTCAGATGCATTTGGCTTTTCTCTAAGTCCTGCTGCCTTAACACAGGGAGGGGAGAGGCCCCGTGGAGCGGGAGGGAGCACTTCCTCCTCAGTTAATCTCAGTCAGGCTGACTGATTGCAACACTCCCAAGCCTCGTGCTTTTCTGAGCCTTTGAGTATCTTGCTGAACTGCTGTCCAAGGGCAATTTTTTTTTTTTCTGCCAAATAGACCTGCAAGATTGCTAGGCACATACAAGGATAAAGAGAGCTTGGGGTTACCCAATACTTGTTTTGCAAAGTCTGTTTTTAAAAATTGCATCATATCCCATTTGATGATTGTGCAATGCAGGGTGGATACCTACACTGAAAGCTAAGCAGTAAGTCTGAGCTCTAGGCACCTTTGCAATTTAGACATCCATTTACACTCAAGTGGAAAGTATTCAGCTGTTCTCAATTTTAAAAAATAAAAAAAGAAGTGTAGACAGCCAATCACAATAGAAGCCAATGTTCCTTGAACATATGAAATATGGGTAGAATTTCCCATCCTATTTCTTTCTCAGGTGCTTGGTGTATTATATTCATGTGATGAATACAAATAAGATTAGTGTTGATCCTTGAGAAACTAAATTCCTTATAACACTTCTAATTTACTCAGGGCTGTATTTTAGTACAAAGAGCAGTAATGATTGAATTATCCAGTCTGGGTTCAAACCCTGCTGCTGTCACTGGCTGGCTAAATCACCCTGGCCAAGTGACTTAACCTCTCTGTGTGATTTCCTTCAAGATGGGAGTGATGATAGTTAAGTCCAAAATTAATGGGGGATAGCTAGAAAGGACCCAGGACACAGCCTGGCATGCAATGGGGATCAAAACACATTAGTTCCAGCCCCGACCATTCCCCATCCTTAAATTGCTCAACATAATCAGTCCCATCCCACAGTCACTACTGGACACCATCCAACTCAGGATTGACACTAACGCTGGTGGTAGGATTGGCGGCAGAGGTACAGGGGAGAGTCACACTTAGGCAGGGCCGTTCATGCTGCTCCCCAGCTGGGACACAGGTTCACCCTTCTAGTGATTCCAATAATACAGACAGAGATGCATTCTGAGTCAGAAATCCATGGAACCAGAGGAGAGTGGGAGGTACTGAGAGAGAGGGGAAAAGGAGACACTTCCAAACAGCACCCAGAAATTCCTGTCCAAGAGCCAGGCTTACAGAGAATAATGTCCTATGATCAGGGCACATGCTAGAGAATTTGAGTTGTGTCCCTAAAAACAAAACCAGCAGCTCACTGTCTATTTGCACAGGTGTTTCTCTACTTGGTTTCTTTAACCTCGGGGTGTCAGTTACCCTCCATCAGCTTCCGTGTCCTCAATCTCGAAAATAATCCAACATTCCACACTTCCTGATTCTGAGGGAAGGGCGGGGGCTAGAAGGGAATGGGGCAGGGTACAGGAGGTCAGGATTTGATGGCAAAACTGACATGCAGGTTTGTTGGGTGAACGTGAGAGACTTTGATGGTGCATAACTGATTACACACTTAATGCAAGAGAAGTGGCTTTTCAATTAGACGAAGGACGCGCAGTTTTGTGCAGATTCAACACTGGCACTTTGACTAAAATGGACGCCCCTTTAGTGAGATCGAGGAGAGAAACAGACAATCTCAGCCTGAGAGTTTACACAAGAGACGGGAGCCCATCGTTGGCCTCAGGCTCATCCCCTCACGCAGAACATTCTCTATCACACTCCGCTGTCTTTGGCTCGAGGAGCGCACACACATGTTTTCAAAGGGCACATGCTATTGCAAATGACACCTATTCCCCAAACATGTGGCATTTATTGTGGCTGGGATAGGCCTGAAGGCTTAGGGGATAATCAAAATGGAACATTTCTGCACAGTGGATTTGTTATTCTGAAAGGGAGTTCAGAGATAGGTACACTTTTTTCTTTATTATTGTTATTGGTGTTATAAAATAAACAAACTTGAGATGAAACCACCATTAAAAGGAGCCTGACAGCATCTAGAAATGGAAAATCTTTGGCATCTTTGCAGCAGTGACAGCACTTGGAGGACTTTAAACTCAAAGTTAATTTAGTATTTGTGTTTCCAGAAAAAATAGAAGAGGGTTGTCATTGTATTTTGAACCTGAGTTGCTAGAGCTCCGACAATTTTGACAAAGGTAGAATAATTATCCATTCATGTTATTTACTCACATACTCACTCAAAAATATTGAGTGATACTATTCATTGAGGATACAACTTATTCACTCATAAATGCTAGAGAGAAATTTGTCTATTCCCCTCATAATTAATTTACTTATTCAACCATTTGTTATCTTGCTGTGGACTTCTTGACATTCATTTTATACTTCGGTAAGAACCCCATATGACTTTATTCGTTTTGTTGAAATGTTCTAGCTTTGGCCACGGGCAACTCTTTTACTTGACTCCTTCAACGTACACCATCACTGTGTGTGTGTGCGTGTGTGCGTGTGCATGTGCTGAGCACTTCCGTACTTTCTGCCATTATAATCATCTATTTCTCCAAGAAGCCCTGGTTATCTTTATTGAATAATGGTATTAGAATCCAAAACCTGAGCCCTGGTTGTGCTTGTTTGGCTGGAGTGTATTGCTTCTGCGCTCTCTCAACTCTCAAAGTAAAAAACAATACATATACATATATATATGTATATACTAACCCGCTTCTAGAAATGTATCAATAAATATTTCTACCTTTAACTGCCAGTAACTGTATTCAGTTGAACATAAATTCACACTGACATCTCCAACTCTAATCTATTGCCACATGGATCATATCCTTTCTTATCGACAACCTCTCACTTCAACAATGAGAAATCTGGCTCCCACCATCCACCAACCATTCACTTACTCTTTCAATTCTGGGGTACGTGGTTAGCAGTATCAGAAATGCCAACCTGGACTCCAGTGAAAAACAACTTTATCAGCCATAACACAATTCTTATGTACAGTTCCTTTTGCCTTTATTCCTATTCTCTCCCTCCACTCATTTCCAAAGTTAATTAGGGTAGCATCTCCCCCCTCCAAATACACACTCTTCAGTGAGGTCATTTCATGCATTTGAAATTCAATTAGATTATTCTGTGACAGTCTGCATTTTATGCTGAAACTAAGGTTGCTAAGTTAACCTCCTATTTTTTTAATTTGCATAAATTAAAGTTCATTCTTAGGCTGTAAATTTCTATGAATTTTGACAGTGTATTGTATCTTCTATCCACCATTATAGTGTCATGTAGAATAGTTTTGCTGACCTAAAATACCCCCTTGCTTCATTTATTTAAATATTCTTCTCTACCCAAACCCCTGAAAGTACTGACCATTTTTAAAAATTATTTAATTTTTAGAGAGAGAGAGAGAGTGTGAGAGGTCAACAGAGAGGGAGAGAGAATCCTCAAGCAGACTCTCTGCTAAATATGGAGACTGACATGAGGCTTGATCCCAGAATCCTGAGATCATGACCTGAGCCAAAACCAAGAATCAGTTGCTTAACTGACTCAGCCACCCAGGCATCCCTGAAAGAACTGACCTCTTACAATATCAGTAGTTTTGCCTTTTCCAGAGTCATATGAATTGAACTATGCATAGATAGTCCTTTTAGATGGGCTTATTTACATACTAAGGATGATAAACTGTTTTATACATCATATTAATTCATTATTATAGATCTTAGCATGAATTTTACTTAAGAAATATTTGAAGGCATGTCTCTATTAAGGTACATACTTTGATGCAACTAAAATATGTTCTCTTAAACATTTTCAAGCCGATTAAAATTTGTAACACAATGTAGACAAAGAATTGTCGGGGTTTACTTATAGACACCTATTCCAATAAATAAGAAAGCTCCTGAAGAGCAAAGATCAAAAGACACAGTCTTGAATTTTATATAAAGAAATGATGGGGCACCTGGGTGGCTCAGTGAGTTAAAGCCTCTGCCTTCAGCTCAGGTCATGATCCCAGGGTCCTGGGATATAGCCCCACATTGTGCTCTCTGCTCAGCAGGGAGCCTGCTTCCTCCTCTCTCTCTCTCTGCCTACTTGTGATCTCTGTCTATCAAATAAATAAAATTAAAAAAAAAAAAAAGAAATGAAATCTAGGGACACCCGGGTGGCTCAGTCAGTTAAGTGTTCAACTGTTGATCTTGGCTCAAGTCATGATCTCATGGTGGTAGAGACGGAGCCCTGTCTCTGGCTCCCTGCTCAGTGGAGAGTCTGCTTGAAATTCTCTCCCTCTTTCTCTGCCTCTCCCCTTGCTCATGCTCACTTCCTTTCTGTCTCAAAGTAAATAAATAAAATCTTTAAAAAAGTGCAATCTAAAAAGTTTCTAACCTATTTTTGCCTATCCTGTTAAAAAAGATTTATGTTTTAATTATATAAGTTATACTCGGGGCACCTGAGTGGCTCAGTTAAAGCACCTGCTTTTGGCTCAGGTCATGATCCCAGAGTCATGGGATGGAGCTCTTCATCAGGATCCCTGCTCAGCGGGGAGTCTACTTCTCCCTCTTCCTTTGTCCCACCCCCTATACCCCACCCCAGCATTCTCCCAAATAAATAAATAAATAAATCTTTAAAAACAGTTATACTCCTAAATAAAATGCTGGTCAGAATATTATTTGGTAAAACATATTTTGAAAGATTTGATAACATATATCAAGAAGTTTAAATATATTCAAAATCTTGGACCCAGTAATCTCAATCTGAGACTTTATTTTGACAAAGTTTCCAAAGTCATGGAAGAGTTAGAAGAATGATACTCACTGCAGCCACATGGCAGCAGGCAAAAAAGTAGATGGGAAGATTATCTATGACAAATATGCTGCTATGTAATGAGACATTCTTAAGACATTTTTACTTTGAACTAATTTTAGTCTTACAGAAAATTTGCTGTGGTGACAAAGAGAGTTCCCACAGAGTGTTAACCAGTGTCCTCTAATTGCGGTCACCTTAAATGATAGTGCAATTAACAATGCTTGAGTCCAGGAAGTTAATGTTATTAAACTAGAGTTTAATTGAATTTTGCTTGATTTTCCATGAATGAAGCTTTTCTGTTCCAGGAGCCTATCCAGAATCTCAGTTTGCATTAAGCTGTCATTTTTCCTTAGTCTGTTCTAATTAGTAAAATTTCCTCAGTCTTTCTTCATGTTTTATAATAAGGGAAACTATTAATAGTCTATGCTGGATGAGGAAAGCAGCACACACACACACACACACACACACTCACACATACAGTGATCTCAAGTAGGCAAAGAGAAAAATGACTAGAAAAATATTAGGAGGAAAAAATCCAAAATATTAACTGTCCTTAGCTTATCTCTGAGTGAGAGATTATAAGCAATTATTTTCCTACTACTTTTGTTTCCTCTATTTTTAAAAATGTATTTTCAAAGATGGTTACCCAATATGTAAAACCAGAGGAGGAGAAAAACTACAGAATATAAATTCTCCATCTTAGAGAATTTAGCTACATTAAAAGGTTTGTTCTTCCATATAATCTGACTGATAATATTTCATCATGTTGTAGGTATGAACACAGTTCCCTTCTTCTTTTAGCTCTAATACAGCTCACATGTTGCCAGTTCATTCTTCTTCTTTTTTTTTCCCCCTCACATCTAAATTACCAAGTGTGGAGGAAGTTCCCATATATGATTGGTTCAGAGGGTTTAAGTGTCTCCTCATCTGGAGGATCAGAAATACAAATGTTCCCTGGAGACAATGGACACAGCAGAAATCCACCTGAACTGAATCTTCCTGACGGAAGGAGGAGACGTTATGGAGGAATGGACCTCACCTTTCCAGTCTCAAGGTCCCCTGGGAAATACTGATGAGCACTCCTCCATGGCCCTTGTAGAATAAAGACTGAAGAAAGATATCCACTACAGTCACATTCTATTCAACAGTGCTGGGAGCAGGAGGCCAATGTTCCTGATAACACATCACAAGGACGTTGTATGATGCTACACTCCTGGATGACTCCTCATATTGGCTATTTTTGTCACTTCTAGCTTGTCACCAAAGTGAATGAAAGAAAAGTCCTGAAAAAGAAGAGCTCCCATTGTTTTTTTCATAAGCAGAAAGAATATAGCAGTCCAGTGAGAGGGGTCCTCTCTCTTCCTAGCTGGGGGTACAGAGGGCAATAGCTATCCCCACAGAGGGCTAGAAAAGCAGTCTCTTGTGCCAGTGGCCATGGAACAAAGGACAACAGAGGAGGCCTGACTGGCCAGGTCCCAGAGGAGCCTGAGTGGTGAATGGAAAGCACCCGCCCTTTTGAGCCTCTAGGATTTGGTTTGGATCTTGGCTTACCCACATGTTATAACATTTCTCATTTACTGAGTACCTACTGTGTTTTTTACCTTAATGCTAAATCTTTAACAACCCTACAAAAGAGGTAAAACAAGCACATTTTACCGACAGGGATGAGACTCTTACAGAGTATGTAACCTTGAACTATGTAATTCCATTTCCTCCTCTGTATGATGAAAATAAGAATCCCTTCCCTCTAAAGCTATCAAGATTAAATGAACCTCACAGAAAAAGCACTGAACACATTTCCCCAAACCTAGTAGGTTCATTGACACCCAGATCCCAAAACGATGCTGTTTCTGGGACACTTTCCCTAAAGTGCGATTTGGTTTAGTTTTTGTTTTTTTTTTAATTTAAGCTCAGAAACCCAAGGACCTGCCAGAGACAGAAACTCTTCTTGGAATCTTCCTAAAATGCAAACAGTTTAAAGGTCACTGAGAACTTCATCCAGCATATATTTATATTTGTCTTTTAAACTCTTGAGGAGAATTTTCCAGGAGACGGTGGCGTCTCAGGAGACTTCTTCTTGAGGCTCCCGTAACTCATTTTCTGTTTTTGTTGGCCTCCACCTCTTGAAAGGAAAAGGGAACTCAGTGAAAAATGTTAAAGAAGGCCAAAGACATAAATATATTTTAAAAGCACTAAATCAAAAGTGTTTGAAACCATTGCTACAGGGGGATTTCTCAGTCAGTGATGCCAAGCAGAAGACTAGCTTTGGTATCCATGAATATTCTTCCTCCAGGCTTCCTAGAGCTTCAGGCATCCTGAACAAGGATGCTTCTGTTTACTTACTGACAATGGTTGGGGTGTAAGAAAAGGGTAAATCATGGGAGTTTTTTTTTTTTTTTTGAAGAATAATCTAGCAGGTAAGTGTTGAGTGTCTCCTGATGTCTGTACTACCTCATCCTTTCGTAGAAAAAATAAAAATATATCCAGGTTGAAACTCAGAGTGGGATGGAGAGTTATCTCTTACCACCTGTTTGCTTGTGTGTAGGGGTGTGTGTGTGTGTGTGTATGTGTGTGTGTGTTTTATTGACAAATAAAAATTGTATATATTCAGGTTGTAATAGGTGATATTTTTAAGGTATACAGTGTGATGATCTGATATATATGTATATATATATATATGTATGTGTGTATATATATGTATGTATATATATGAAATTATTACCATAATACTTATCTATTCTTAATAAAAATGTGTATGTATAAGATGTGCTACATGAATCTTTGATATACATGTACGTAGTGAAAGCTAATTGCCATCTTTACCTCCTCACATAGTTGCCCTCTTTTGTGTTTATCTGGTGAGAGCACCTCAAATCTGCTCTCTTAACAAGTTTCCAGTATAAAGTACAGTCATCGTGCTGTATTTTGCCTTTAAATGTTTACTGGAAATCAGAGATTAGGGATTAAGTAATTAGTCATTGCTAATAGCAATTGTATAATTAAAGCTATTTCTCAGAGCACATCAAAGAGCATTTAACATGCATAGATTAATGATGGTGACTAATGGAATGAATGAACAAATGAACAAAAAAGCTCAAAACTGTTCTTTCAATTGCCTGATGCCATTTCCTCAAGATCTGTTGACAGGATGTTGGATTTTCTTATAGTATGATAACACACACATTAGGTTTCAATCCCTGCAAGATATCTCGTGGTTTATGGACCATTTACATTTAATGTAATCAACATAACTGCTGGGTTTTTGTCTGCCAACTTGCCATTTACTTTCCATTTGTCCCTCTGCGTTCCCTTACTGTCTTCTTTTGGATTAATCGGATATTCATTAGTGTTATATTTTATTTTCTTTATTGGCTTTTAGAATGTCTTTTTAGTTATTGAATCATTTGTTTTGCAGTGATTGCTCAGAGTCCAGCAATGGGTATCCTTCAATTTACTTTACATATAATCTGTGTTGTATTTTTCTGTTCTCTTCACTTCATACCTTACACTTTCTACGTCCAACTTTTTGATGAACACTTTGAACTTCCCAAGTGTATAAAATTAAAACAGTATAGTACCATGTACCATGCTCCTTTGTTTGAATACTGTCATATTGTTCATTTTGCAGAGGTTTAGTGCAATGTGCATAAATTTAGTTCTTTGTTTACATTTATCCTCCTTGGGGTTTATTGAAATTATTGAATCTCTGAAGCAATGCCATTTGTTTATCTGTTGGTTTGTTTTCTGTTTTCATCCAATTTAGGAACTTTTCAGTCATGATTTGTTTAAACATGTTTTTTTCCTCAATCTCCCACTTTGTCCTTTTGGGACTCCAATTACAGATATGTTAGATGCTTATATTATCCCATAGGTCCTTGAGGATCTTCTAATTTCATTCATTTCCCACTCCCCCCATTCTTCAAATTAGATAATTTATTCTCATCAATCTTCAAATTCGCTGGTCTTTACTTTTACTCACCAACATGCTGTTAGACATTTAGTTATTTTTTGTTTCAATTATTGTATTTTTTACTTTCAGTACTTCAATATTGTTCATTTTTATACTTTCCATATTTATTTTGAAGTTTCTTATCTACTTTTTTATTAAGACCCCTTCTTTCATTCTCTGAACATATCTTTATTTAATTCATTAAATATATTTATAATCACTGCTTGCATATATTAGATTCAACATTTGAGCCATCTTGGATTTGGCTTCTACAGACTGTCTCCAATTGTGAGTCATATTTATTGTTGTTGTTGTTGTATGTTTAGTGATTTTTTATTGTTTTTTTTTTATATTCGTATTTCTCTTTTTTTTTTTAATTTTTATTTTTTATAAACAAATTTTTATCCCCAGGGGTACATGTCTGTGAACCGCCAGGTTTACACACTTCACAGCACTAACCATAGCACATACCCTCCCCAATGTCCATTACCCCACCCACCTTTCCCGGCCCCCTCTCCCCAGCAACCCTCAGTTTGTTTTGTGAGATTAAGAGTCACTTATGGGGGACGCCTGGGTGGCTCAGTTGGTTGGACGACTGCCTTCGGCTCAGGTCATGATCCCGGAGTCCCGGGATCCAGTCCCGCATCGGGCTCCCAGCTCCGCGGAGAGTCTGCTGCTCCCTCTGACCTTCTCCTCGCTCATGCTCTCTCTCACTGCCTCTCTCT
>PISX010016676.1:0-19964 GCA_004024625.1 Mellivora capensis
GATGGGATTGGGAGGGAGACAAACCATAAGTGACTCTTAATCTCACAAAACAAACTGAGGGTTGCTGGGGGGAGGGGGTCGGGAAAGGGGGTTGGGGTAATGGACATTGGGGAGGGTATGTGCTATGGTTAGTGCTGTGAAGTGTGTAAACCTGGCGATTCACAGACATGTACCCCTGGGGATAAAAATATGTTTATAAAAATAAAAATTATAAAAAAAAAATTAAAAAAAAAAAGAAGCTAGAATGACAATAGGTACCTTTTTTTTTCATGTTTTCAATGGAATGCTTGTTTTATAAATTTTATTTTTAGATTTTCATAGGTACCTTTTACCAGATTAAGAAATTTTCCTCATACTCCTAATTTGCTAAGTATTTATTATTATTACTGTTGAGTTTTATTAAATGTTTTGTATACATCTAGTAAGATGAACACATGGTTTTTCTCCTTTAATATTCAAGGTACTAGATTATCTTGGAAGGTTTAAAAAAAACAAAACAAAACATTGAACCATTCTTGAATTCCTTAGATAAAGCCTACACGGTCAGGAGATAACTTTCATGCACATAAACATTATTCATTTCAATTTGCCAATATTTACAATTCTTGCATCAAACTTTCCATGCGAAACTGGTCCATGAGTTTTCTTTCTTTATTTCTTTGCCTGATTTTGATATTAATCAAAAGAACGATGGTTTTTTATTTTTCCTGAAACATTTCTTTCGTTTTCCACTCTAGTCCAAGCCACCACCTGAATTATCCTCTAATTTTCCCTTCTTTTCAAATTTATTTTTTCTCTTCCTTGCCCTCTTTTTTCCTCACATCCTACCACATCACACGTGTTCTAAAATGTAAGTTCCAAGAGCAAGGAGCTTGCCTCTCCCCAGAAATTTGGCCTCTGTCAAGCCTGTAACAAAGTATGTGTTCAATAAATAAAAGAAATAAAATTCTACTTTTCATCTATCAGACTGGCAAAGACAAAAAACTTGAAAGGTCCATATTGACACTTGGGGGAAAAATGAACACATATTTATATGCATATATCCTAAAGAGAAATTTGAGGATAACAACCAAAAGCCTTTAAAACATGATATCTTTGACCAAGAAGGTGCACTGTTAGCATTTTATTTTTCTGATGTTATCTAATGTGAATCTAGTGTGAAAACATTTTTTTAAAATTTATTTATTTGTCAGAGAGAGAGGGAGAGAGAGCGAGCGAGCACAGGCAGACAGAGTGGCAGGCAGAGGCAGAGGGAGAAGCAGGCTCCCCGCTGAGCAAGGAGTCTGATGCAGGACTCGATCCCAGGATGCTGGGATCATGACCTGAGCCGAAGGCCGACGCTTAACCAACTGAGCCACCCAGGCATCCCTGTGAAAACATTTTTAATCAAAACATTGTTCATCAGGAAAAATGGCAAACAAGCTAATTGTTCAATGATATGTGATTTTTAAATAATCATGATACATCCATACAGTGTAACAGTATGTACTTCTAAAATTGTCACAGAAAGATGTTTTGGACAAACTGTAAACTTTAAAAAGATGGTAATATAATGTGTAGTATCATTCTGTTTTGGTAAAAAAGTTTACTTCTATGCATTGAACAAAGCCTACAAGTATATACACATAATATTGCTGTTATTTAAAAAGCTTCTTTTCTTTTCCTCTACCTATATTTTTCTACCTTTCTATCAAAGCATAAATTTAAAAAGAAAATAATTATAATATCATGTTGTTACCAATTTAATGAAAAATCTTTGGCACTGAGAAGTAATATCAAATATTCATGCATGTGTTTGTGTGTGTGTGTGTGTGTGTGTGTGTGTATAAATGAAGGTTGCCCAGTATTTGAAACACACTTCTTTGGGGAATCTTGAAACTAATTACTAATGAGCAGTCATGTGACCTAGGTTCAGTGAAACTAACATTTCCATCCAGAACTCTGAATTCTGTGAGAGCAATGCAGAGACACAGAAAATCATTAGAGATTACTCATTGAACTGGTAGCCAAACTGAGACACTAAACTCCAAGAGTGTCCAAGGGCAGCAGAACATAGCAGCATGACAAAGAAAGTGGTACATCAGAAGCAACTTCTAAAGCAGACTTTTTTTGTGGTATGATATTGGCTAGGCTTTGGCTTTTTTGGTTTCTACTATGTTCTTAAGCCTGGTTCTCCAAAGTTCTTATAGATCCTACAGAGCTCTACTATGGTATTTTTCAAACAAGTCCTTTTCTCTTTCAGACAGGTTAGTTTCTATTGTTTAGAATGAAGAATCCTGGTATAATTCTCAACTGGTACAATTGGCGACTGGTACAACAACCTACCAATTATCTCCAATTATCACCAATTAATGCTCTTGCATTTCAGAAATTGCCACGATTTTTCTAGGTAGGTCAAAAGGTAACTAGAGGTGACATAGGCATAAATACCAGAGAGATCAGATATGAATACCAGCCATGATATTTACTATTTGTTTGAACTTGGACAACAGATCTAATCTCTACAGTCCTTAATCTCCTCATGTGTAAATTACTCTGAGGATTCAATAAGATCATGTTAAAATTTCACATATCCAATATTTATCTTAAATTCTTAACTCTGCTCCCTTATTTCATGGCTACACTTTTAATTCATGTATACTTCTACCATAAACACCACTTGCCATTATGATCAACTCTTTCTATTTCATCAGAATATGAAAACTGAATAAATCTAAATGTCTGCTTTCTTCAATACTATGCATTGGTTACTGCGGTCTAGTAGAGAAATCAAAATGACCCATATAAAGTCAAACTGCCTTTTAGCCAGACTCACAATGCTATATTCAGATAAAAACAAAGAAAATGGCAGCATATATCCAAAAAAGCACTGAAAAGTGAAAAAAGAATCTGAATCTTTCCTGAACTCTAATGAAGAAGAACTAAGGTAAGATTCCATAGCTAATGCATAGTAAAAAAATCTTAAAATTCTCTCTTGTCACCTCCTTAAATTATGGAGTAGGGCAGCTGCCTCAGAACCTCACCTCAGACCCCTAAATCTTCCTCAAGTTATCTCTCTAAGCTCCACCCAATATAACTTTTTTTTCAACACATCCCCTCCTCCAGTCTTTCTGGATTGATTATTTTCTCCCTCAAACTTCCTGATGTAAATGAATCAGGCTTTCTCAGCTTCTTTCAATTCTCCCTTCCCATATATATAAAACACACACCAAAAAAAAAAAAAAAAAAAAAAAAAAAGTCCTGCATCTGAGCAAACAGGGAAAGATTAACTTTTAAGTATTCACAATCTTTTATCCTCCCTGATGTCTTCCAACATTTCTCTCTCTTCTCTTTCACTCTTCCCCTGTCTCTCTTCCTTTCCCTCCCTCCCTTTCTCCTCCCTGTCACCACAACTATATAGATTTGAGCCATGATATATTTTGATTTGAGACCACAAGTATGTCTTTACATATACTTGGCAATCCTACATTTCCTGCTTGGTCTTTTTCCTCTATTTCTCAGCTCTGATCTTTCTCCTGAGCTCCAGAAACACAAATGTCTCTACCTTCTGGACATCTTCATTTGGATGCCTTAAGGGCACGGGCATTTCAAACACAAAATTTAAAGTGAATGAAACACTCAGCAACTTTCTCCCTAAATCTTTTTTTCTCCTATATTCTCCAACCCAACATCAACTTTCACTTGGTCAAACAAAAACCCTAACTGTGATCCCTGACTTTTCTGCTTCCTTTATACTCTACATTCATTAATCACCAAGTCCTGATCTCTCTAATTATTTTAATCTCTTGCATTTGTACACTCTTGTACACATTAGTTGCCACTACCCTAGATTAGATTAGCACCTATGTTTTCTTCTATCTGGTCTTCCTGTCTCCTGGTCTGTCTTATTTCAGTTCACCGTTTTTACTATTGTTAAAACAGTCTTTCTAAGATGTCAATCTCATTCTGTCACTTAACTACATGGGTTATGGAGTCAGACTGCTAAGTTTTGAACCAGATTTAATGATCAACTAGGGAGGAGGGAAAGTGCATGCTACAGTGGTTAAGCACACAGACACTACAATCTATTTGCCTTGGTTCAAATGTCAACATTGTCTTTATTAATACCTTGGAACAATTAAGTTTATAGAACCTAGTTTCTTAATTGTAAAACTGAAATAACAAAAGAATCTATATGATAGAGAAGTTGCAAGGATTACATTAAACAGAAAGCTCTGACAGAGCCATGTAAATGTTTGCTATCATTATTATATGACCTTATGTAGATTATACAGCCTTTCAGTTCTTCAGTCATCCTATCTATAAATAGGAGTAATATGTTATAACGGTTTTTTTTTTAATATTAGGTGACATAATGGGACCCAATTAGATGTCAGAACCTCTGTTAAAACATTCTCTGATCTTCCAATTTCCAAAGGTAGGAATAAATGTACATAACCTCACTGCACCAGTATATACCCTGTATCATAGCACTGAACACAGGTAGTTACAACTGACTGCTTCTCTGTCCCCTTCCCCAAACTAGATGTTCTTGGATTGCAGGAGGTATGTATTGCCCAGTGGTTTTTCTATTGTACATCACAGCAAAATTTTATTATGCAAATGACTGAATATATATATCTATATCTGCAGATATAGATATATATATAGAAATAGATATAGATATCTATATATAGTCTTTCCCAATGTCTAGCAAATTGTAGGCAGTCAATATATGTCAATTTTATTTAATTTTATCAGTCTGTGGTGGGGATGGTGGTAGGACAGAAGCCTACTAGAGCTCTCTTATCTTCCAGTTTTAACCTCTATCAATGTACCAGGTCATTTGGTGATGATGAGTTCTTTTACCTGGATCCAAGCCAGCTGTCACTGCTGAGTTTCAGTATCCCAACCTCAATAATCTCTTAAGAAATTAAGTCACTGGGATGCCTGGGTGGCTCAGTTGATTGAGCAGCTGCCTTCGGCTCCGGTCATGATCCCAGCGTCCTGGGATTGAGTCCCACATCGGGCTCCTTGCTCGTCAGGGAGCCTGCTTTTCCTCTGCCTTTGCCTGCCACTCTGCCTGTGCTCGCTAGCTCTCTCTCCCTCTGACAAATAAATAAGTTAAAAAAAAATTTAAAAAAAGATTAAAAAAAAAAAAGAAATTAAGTCACTATTTCCATAACCTCGGCCTTTTTCTGAAGGGCCAACAGTGAAGACATAAAAAATGTCTAACAATGTTAGTGTCAGAGTACTTTTCTTTTATTTTTTAAAGATTTTTATTTATTTATTTGTCAGCGATAAAGAAAGAGAGAGCATAAGCAGGGGGAGTGGCAGGCAGAGGGAGAAGAGGGCTCCTTCCCCTCTAAGGAAGGAGCCTGATGTGGGACTTGATCCCAGAATCCTGGGATCAAGACCTGAGCTGAAGGCAGGTGCTTAACCAACAGAGCCACCCAGCTGTTCCAAGTCTGAGTGCATTCTTCAAACACTATAGTGCCACGGTGACCTTGATAAACTTGATTTTTTTCCTAGTAAGCATCTTCACAGAGTAGATGAGGTTTGTTAAGTTTAAAAATTTTGCCATGGAGATCCCTTAAATTTCTCATAAAGATACTTGGTATTTTATACATATTCATAATTAGAATATGAATCATTATCTTTCAGGGTTTCCTTATGAGACACCTCTTATAATTTGATACAAAAAAATCTTGGTTAGGTGGAACTGTTCCATGCTCTGCAAGAAATGTGAGACTTCTGGACCCTTTTAGTAGCACTCTCCAATGGCAGTAACTCTTTGCCATCACTGTGACAGTCCACAATGCCTCTAGACATTTCCAAACTCTGTCTAGGGAGTGAGAGTCAGGGAACAAAAATGATCGCACTTAGTTGAGAATCATTTTCAGTTAGATCATTCACCTGACCTTTAAAATACATCCATTTCTCTAATATACTTATTACTTTGCCCTGATATCTTACTGATGAAATCAAGGCAAAGGTAATGGTTACTTATTTTCTCTCTCAAGAAATGAATTGTATTTTTGACATACAGAAGTAAGATGTTAGGGGAAATCAACACTTGCAATAATTGCTGAATAGGTATACATTTGCTAAACATTATCTTTGAACTATTTTTTTAAAGATTTTATTTATTTATTTGATAGAAAGTGAGAGAGGGAACAAACAGGGAGAGTGGGAGAGGGAGAAGCAGGCTTCCTGCCAGCAGGGAGCCCAAGGTGGAGCTTAATCCCAGGACCCTGGGATCATGACCAAAGCCAAAGGAAGACGCTTAACGACTGAGCCATCCAGGTGTCCCTAAACTATTTTTATTTATACTCAGTTAAACCTACAGAACTTGGTACTCCCTCTGAAAATATGAAGGAATTCCTCTGAAAAAAAAAACAAAACATTTTTATTTATACTCAGTTAAACCTACAAAACTTGGTACTCCCTCTGAAAATATGAAGGAATTCCTCTGAAAAAATTCCTGAAAAATGACCACAACTCGTTAAGAACCATGAAAAACAGATATTTTAAATTGAACAGAAATTATATAAAATGCTTTATTTTCTAATTCTTTTAAAGATCTTATTTATTTTTTCATTTGAGAGAGAGAGTGAGCAGGGGGAGCCACAGAGGAAGAGGAACAAGCAGACTCTGTGTTAACTGAGGAGTCCAATGTGGGGCTCATTCCCATGACCTGAGCCAAAACCAAGAGTGGAACACTTAACCGACCTAACCAGCCAGGTGCCCTTAAAGTGTATGTTTTAAATAAATTTATATAGACAATTCTATTACATGCAGAGGAAGTGGGAGAGGGAGAATAGGCTTCCCGCAGAGCAGGGAGCCTGACGCAAGGCTTGAAGCAGGGCTCAAAACAGGGCTTGAAGTGGGGCTTGATCCTAGGACCCTGGGATCAGGACCCGAGCTGAAGGCAGATGCTTAATGACTGAGCCACTCAGGCACCCCTGTTACTGGGAAATTTTTAATAAAAATACTATGAGTAGATATTGAATACTTTCAAGTCCCTTTCTGTCACTTTCATCAAAATGGTCATACAAACTAAAAATATAAAAATGAAGACCAATCATTTTTTATTTTGATAATAAGAATGATAAAGAAGTTGGGACACCTGGGTGGCTCAGTTGGTTAAGTGGCTGCCTTCGGCTCAGGTCATGATCCCAGCGTCCTGGGATCGAGTCCCGCATCGGGCTCCGTGCTCGGCAGGGAGCCTGCTTCTCCCTCTGCCTCTGCCTGCCACTCTGTCTGCCTGTGCTCACTCTCTCTGACAAATAAATAAATAAAATCTTAAAAAAAAAAGAAAATGATAAAGAAGTACAAAATGCATGGGAGTTCTTGCCTTTCTTTTCTTTCTTAAATCTTTATTGGGTTTCCTGGTTGTTAGGAATTGAGAGTAATTTTTTTTTTTTGAGAGTAATTTTTAAAAAAAAGATTTTATTTATTTGACAGAGAGAGAGAGAGAACAGGAGCAAGGAGGAGGAGGAGCAAAGGGCGAGGGACAAGCAGACTTGCTGCTGAGCAGGGATCCTGAGGTGCACCAATCGCAGGACCTTGGGATCATGACCTGAGCCAAAGGCAGATGTTTGACTGAGCCGCCTTGGTGCCAGTTCTTGCCTTTCTTTACTTAAGACACTTAGCAATAAGCATCTAACAAAATACAACATCCTTTCTCAATAAAAACCCTCAAGAAAGTGGGATAGAAGGAACATACCTGAACATCATAAAGGCCATACATGAAAAACACAGCAATTATCATCCTCAATGGGGAAAATGGAAAGCTTTTCCTCTAAGATCAGGAATACAACAGGGATGTCCAGTCTCACCACTGCTACTCAGCATAGTACTGGAAGTCCTAGCCTCAGTATTCAGACAACAAAAAGAAATAAGAGGTATCCAAATTAGCAAGGAAGAAGTCAAACTTTCATTCATCACAGACAACATGATTCTTTATGAAGAAAACCTGAAAGACTCCACCAAAAAATTGCTAGAACTGATACATGCATTTAGCAAACTTATAGGATATAAAATTGATGTACACAAATCTCTTCCATTTCTTTTTTTTTTTTTTAAATTTTATTTATTTATTTGACAGAAAGAGAGAGAGAGATCACAAGTAGGCGGGAGGGGGGATGGGGAGAAGCAGGCTCCCCGCTGAGCAGAGAGCCTGATGCGGGGCTCGATCCTAGGACCCTGAGACCACAACCCAAGCTGAAGGCAGAGGCTCAACCCACTGAGCCACCCAGGAGCCCGTCTGTTCCATTTCTATACACAAATAATGAAGCAGCAGAAAGAGAAATCAAGGAATCGATCCCACTTATAATTGCAGCAAAAACCATTAGATACCTAGGAATCAACCTAACCAAAGAGGTAAAAGATGTTCAACGTCTGAAAACTATAGAACGCTTATGAAAGAAATTAGAAGACACAAAGAAATGGAAAAAGAAAAAAATACAGTCTGTTCAACAAATGATGTTGGGAAAAATGGATAGTGACATGCAGAGGAATGAAACTGGACCACTTTCCTACATCATATACAAAAATAAATTCAAAATGGATGAAAGACCTAAATATGAGACAGGAAACCATGGATTGGAAGAACAAATATTGTTAAAATGTGTACACTATCCTAAGTGGGGCACCTGGGTGGCTCAGTGGGTTAGGCCTCTGCTTTCGGCTCAGGTCATGATCTCAGGGTCCTGGGATCAAGGCCCCCGTTGGGCTCTCTGCTTGGTGGGGAGCCTGCTTCCCCCCTCTCTCTATGTCTGCCTCTCTGCCTACTTGTGATCTCTGTCTGTCAAATAAATGAATAAATTTAAAAAAATGTGTATACTATCCAAAGCAATCTGCACACTCAACGTAATCCCTATCAAAATAATACTGCTCTTTTCAAAAAGCTAGAACAAACAATTCTAAATTTTGTATGGACCCGGAAAAACTCTGAATAGCCAAAGTAATGTTGGAAAAAAAAAAAAAAAGGCAGAGGCATCACAATCCCGGACTTCAAGCTGTATTACAAAACTACAGTCATCAGTACAGTATGGTTCTGGCACAAAAACAGACATACAGATCAATGCAACAGAATAGGGAACCCAGAAAAGGACCCTTAACACTATGGTCAACTAATCTTCGATAAAGCAGGAGAGAATATCCAATGGAAAAAAGTCTCTTCAACAAATATTGTTGGGAAAACTGGACAGTGACATGCAAAAGAATGAAACTGGACCATTTTCTTACTACATACACAAAAATAAATTCAAAATGGATAAAAGACCTAAATGTGAGACAGGAAACAACCAAAATTCTAGAAGAGAACACAGGTAGCAACCTCTTAGACTTCAGTCACATCAAATTCTTACCAGACATGTTGCCTGAGCCTAGGGAAACAAAAGCAAAAATGAACTATCAGGACTCCATAAAGATAAAAAGCTTCCGCACAGTGAAGGAAATAGTCAACAAAACTAAAAGGCAATTGATGGAATGGGAAAAGATATTTGCAAATGACATATCAGATAAAGGGCTAGTATCTAAAATCTATAAGAATTATCACATTCAACACCCAAAAAATAAATAATTCAGTTAAGAAATGGGCAGAAGACATGAACAGGCATTTCTCTAAAGAATACATACAAACGGCCAACAGACACATGAAAAAATGCTCAACATCTCTCATCATCACGGAAATACAAATCAAAACCATCATGAAGTACCACCTTACACCTGTCAGAATGGCTAAAATTAACAACTCAGCAAACAACATATGTTGGTGAGGATGCAGAGAGAGGGGAACCTTCCCACACTATTGGTGGGAATGCAAACTGGTACAGCCACTCTGGAAAACAGTATGGAGTTTCCTCAAAAAGTTAAAAATAGAACTATCCTATGACTTAGCAGTGAATACTGCTAGGTATTCATCCAAAAGATAAAAAAAACTACTGATTCAAGGGGCATATGCACTCTAATGTTTATAGCAGCACTATTATTAATAGACACACATTGGAAAGAGCCCAGATTCCATATATTGATGAATAGATAAAGAAGATGTGAGATACACACTCAAACACACACAATGGGATATTACTCAGTTGTCAAAAGTTATGAAATCCTGCCATTTGCAATGATGTAGCTGCAACTAGAGCATGTTATGCTTAAATAAGTCAGTGACACAAGGACAAATACCATATGATTTCACTCATATGTGGAATTTAAGAAACAAATCAGATGAACTTAAGAGAAGAAAAAGAAAAATAGAATAACATAAAAAGAGAGAGGGAGTCAAAACATAAGAGACTCTTAACTATAGAGAACAAACTGAGGGTTGATGGAGAGAAGGTGGGGGAGGGATGGTCTAAATAGATGATATGTATTAAGGAGGGCACTTATTGGGATGAGCACTGCATGTTATACGTAAATGATGAAAGAATTAAATTCTACTCCTGAAATCAATACTGCACTATATGCTACCTAACTTAAACTTAAATAAAATCTTGGAAGAAAATAAAAGGATTAGGAATGGTTATTTGAAATCATAGTCAGATTAAACATTAAAAGTCTTTTGTCCATTTTTCTTTTTTTTTTTTGAGGGGGTATTGATCTGTGATAATTTCTTTTCAATTATACATGTTGAAATGTCTTCTCCAGTTTGCAACTTGTTTTTTCATTCTTTTAAGGTGACTTTTGAAAGAAGAAACATCACAATTATAATGCAATAACAGTAATCATTTCCTTAATAACTTTTAAAATTTTGTATCTTAAATTTTTCCCTATTCTGAATAATCAATGAACCCAATACCATTTATTGAAAACTCAACCCTTATCACAATACCAGCTCTGTTATATAAATTTCCAACCACATAGATGTCTCTGGGCTGTCCTTTTTCACTCCATGGGCCAATCTATCTATCTTTGCACAATTATAATAATGTATTAATTACTAAGCCTTAAAACAAATTTTCATCTCTGGCAGATCAAGTCTCCTCACCTTACTCTTCTTCAGGACTATAATATCATTACCTTAATCATATCTTTTATTTATTAAACAGATGTGTTTTATATTGTTCAGTAATTTTAATGTGCAAAATGTTTGAAATCTTATTCTTCTATTATTTGATACTTTTTCCTGATATTTGGTAATTTTTATTGTAATCTCGTCTTTTATTTTTTAAATTTTACCTGTGGGAATTTTTTGAGTCCTATATTCAAAGCAGATTTCTTTGGAGAGAATTTGTGTTCTACTAACTACTTGGGGGATTTTAAACTTGGGACCACATTAAATTCTTGGCTTTAATTTTCTTTTTCATATCATCTGTGTAGTGTGAAGTTCAGTAGCAAACCCACAAGACCAGCTTGTGGTTACAAATGATCAGGGAGATATTTTACTATGCTCAGTGCCAAGATGTGAAGCAATTAGTTATTCTTGAAGTGCTGTGGGAGGTGATAGGCTGATTTTATTACGCGCTCTCACAAAGAAGGTGCAGACATTTCTAAGTCTATGCTGAGGCCCCTCATGTTTTAAAAAAATCACCTTGGGTTTTGACTCTTTCTTGTTCTCTTTCAATGAGGGAAAAGTCTGTGAAAACCTTAGCCCAGGGTTTACCAGGCTCAACAAATACTATAAAGCTTACTGCTCTGGATGGCACTTATATTTGTTTATGTTTTGTTGTTTTGTTTTATTTTAAAAAGGATTTTATTTATTTATTTGGGAGAGAGAGAGAGAGAAGCAGACTCCCCGATGAGCAGGAAGCCATCATGAGGCAGGGCTTGATCCCAGGACCCTGGTCTCATGATCTGAGCTGAAGGCAGAGGCCTAACCAGCTGAGCCACCCAGGTGCCCCTGTTGCTTTATTTTAACCTTTTGGGATAAACAAATCATCACCATTTTTCACACCATCTTTTCAGTTCATAGATGCATGCAATACTACTTTTATATCTATCATATTGTTTTTAGTTTTTTACCATGAGATGTAGTTCACCATACTAACAAGACACAAAGGTTGAATTTTATTTCCCCCTTACCTTCATCTATTCTTTACCTTATTTCTTTTAAAATGTCTCTATTGTTTCTCTTTTTCCTGGTTTCAAAAAACCAGATACTCAGTTTGAAAAAACCTGAAGTGATATTAAGTATGAATTAGGAAAGCCAAAAGTCACAGCCTCCTAATCCACCTCCCTATAACCCTAAGGTAAAGACACTGTGACAGTTTGCTCTCATATAACATATATTTTTATTTTTACAAAAATAGTATCCTGGGGTGCCTGGGTGGCTCAGTGGGTTAAGCCTCTGCCATCAGCTCAGGTCATGATCTCAGGGTCCTGGATCGAGCCCCACATCTGGCTCTTTGCTCTGCTCAGAGCCTGCTTCCCCCTGCCCTGCCCCCTGCTCTATGCCTGCCTCTCTGCCTATTTGTGATCTCTGTCTGTCATACTGTAAATAAAAATCTTTAAAAAAAAATAGTATTATGCCTAAATATATTCCCCTCTTGTCCCTAACATGGTTTAAAAAAATAAACAAACATATATCAGGTAGAACTTCACATGTCATTAATTATAGATCTACTTCATGAATATTTTCAAAAGAAAATACTGTCTTGCAAATATTGAATTTCTTTCTCTTTTCTTCAATTTAAAATCCTATTTTTCTGAAAGACATTCTGAAAGTATATTTTAACTTGTTTTATTAAATATTGAATATTCTATGACAGATCCACATTTCACTTATAACTATGTTATTCATCAGTAAACAGATTCACTATGACATATTTTCAAAGTTTGATATTCTCATCTCTCTTGATAAAATTGTATCATCAGAAGTTATTAACTTCAGTGGATTTAGAATTTTATAATTCATTAGGTACAGTGGGATTATAAAATATTCTCAACATGCTAAGAAAGTGTTATTTCAAATGACTCTAAGCAGATTTAAAGTAGTTATTATACTCCTAAAAGGGATTCAATATTCTAACTGGTTTTGGGCTATCATCTTCTTTGGCTATTCTCATATGCTATGAAAAAGTAGTTCTTCTGAGAGATCGAAGGAACAATTATTGACATCTGCCATCTTCAATATTTTGAATGTCCACTATTCAAGAAGGTAGATGTTACACATATTTTTAAGATGTGCTGAACACCCATACTAATTTATTTAAAGTACTTGTAATTAAAATAAAATAGTCCCCTTACTATAAAAGTTATTTATTATAGGAAAAAGATCAAAGATCTTTGTTTCAAATTTTGTCTATTTTATCCAAAGAGGTTTTAAACAGGCTTTTGGAAAACTTTTGGAAACAAGGGAAAAAGCTCTTTAAGAATTAAAACTCATTTCTGGCAGGGATGGGTTATAGAGGCTGCACCAAAACCTGCTATAAAGTTTAACAAAGAAAACAACTGGATAACAACTAGGTGGTTCAATTGGTTAAATGTCTGCCTTTGGTTCATGTCATGATCATGTCATAGGGTCCTCGGATCAAGCCCCCCTGTTAGGATACCTGATTAGTGGGGAGTCTGCTTCTCCCTCTCCTGTGCTCGCTCGCTCTCTTTCAAATAAGTAAATAAAATCTTAAAAAAAAAAAAAAAGAAAACAACTGGATAAAAATTCACATTTATACCAACCATGGTTTCAAGAAACAGAGATAGGAAAAAGAATAGGTGGAAAGAAAAATTCTTTTTAATTATAAAAAGTTTATGACAGAATGAGAGAAAAACTCTAGGCCATAAAAAATGCTCTGCAAGAAAGTTAATGTAATTATCATATACTAGGTTTTCCAATGAACAATATTTATATAACATTAATAAGCTCATCATTTATTTTTAAAACTTTATTGGCAAGATGGGGGCACAGAGAGCTACAAGTGAGCTAAGTCATCATCTAATGATAATAGATACATCATATTTATAATATCTATAATTCCTATCTATAATTTCTATTTGTAGAATTTATAATAATAATAATTTATTTATAATGTCTCATAACAGTAAACCTGGATACAGCAGCAAAAAAACCCCACATTATTTTAAAAATATGTAGCTGAATTACTCTGGGAATTAAAAGCAAGTAAAGATTAAAGCAGTTAAATATTAAAAGCAGTTATCTCTCGGTTAGGTGGACTCCTAGGGAGGGGATACTCAATATTATTTGACTTAACATGTCCATATAATATGTTATCTTTTTTCTCTTTTTTAAATTAACATTTAATGTATTATTTGTTTCAGGGGTACAGAACTGTGAATCATCAGTCTTAAACAATTCATAGCAGTCAACATAGCACATACCCTCCCCAATGTCTATCACCCAGCCACTCTATTCCTTCTATCGCCCTCTCCTCTAGCAACCCTCAGTTTGTTTCCTGAGATTAAGAGTCTCTTATATTTTGTCTCCCTCCCCGGTCACATCGTGTTTCATTTTTCTCTCCCTTCCCCCTATAAACCCCCGCGCTGCCTCTCAAAGTCCTCATATCAGAGAGATCATATGATAATTCTCTTTCTCTGATTGACTTATTTCACTTAGCATAATACCCTTTAGTTCCATCCATGTCATTGCAAATGCCAAGACTTTGGGTTTTTTGGTTTTTATGGCTGCATAGTATTCCATTGTGTATGTGTGTGTGTATGTATATATATATATGGATAAAGAAGTTGTGGTTTATATATATACCACAACTTCTTTATCCATTCATCTGTTGATGGACATCTAGCCTCCTTCCATAGTTTGGCTATTGTGGACATTGCTGCTAAACATTCAGGTGCATGTGCCACTTCATTTCACTACATTTGTATCTTTAGGGTAAACACCCTAAAGTAGTAGTGTGTGATTGCCGGGTCATAGGGTAGCTCTATTTTCAACTTTTTGAGGAACCTCCATACTGTTTTCCAGAATGGCTGCATCAGCTTGCATTCCCACCAACAATGTAGGAAGATTCCCCTTTCTCTGCATCCTTGCCAACATCTGTCTTTTCTGACTGGTTAATTTTAGCCATTCTGACTGGTGTGAGGTGGTATCTCATTGTGGTTTTGATTTGTATTTCCCTGATGCCGAGTGATGTGGAGCACTTTTTCATGTGTCTGTTGGCCATTTGGATGTCTTCTTTGCAGAAATATCTGTTCATGTCTTCTGCCCATTTCTTGATTGGATTCTTTGTTCTTTGGGTGTTGAGTTTCCTAAGTCCTTTACAGATTTTGGATACTAGCTCTTTATCTGATATGTCATTTGCAAATATCTTCTCCCATTTTGTCAGCTATCTTTTGTTGACTGTTTCCTTTGCTTTGCAAAAGATTTTGATCTTGATGAAGTCCCAATAGTTCATTTTTACCCTTGCTTCCCTTGCATTTGGAGATGTTCCTAGAAAGAAGTTGCTGTGGCTGAGGTCGAAGAGTTACTGCCTGTGTTCTTCTCAAGGATTTTGAGGATTCCTATCTCATGTTAAGGTCTTTCATCCATTTTGAGTCTATTTTTGTGTGTGGTGTAAGGAAATGGTCCAGTTTCATTTTTCTGCAATTTTCCCAACACCATTTATTAAAGAGACTGTCTTTTTTTCTATTGGACATTTTTTCCTGCTTTGTCAAAGATTAGTTGACCATAGAGTTGAGGGTCCATTTCTGGGCTCTCTATTCTGTTGCACTGATCTATGTGTCTGTTTTTGTGCCAGTACCATATGTCTTGATGATTACAGCTTTGTAACAGAGCTTGAAGTCTGGAATTGTAATGCCGCCAGCTTTGGTTTTCTTTTTCAACATTCCTCTGGTTGTTCAGTGTCTTTTCTGGTTCCATATAAATTTTAGGATTATTTGTTCCATTTTTTTTTGAAAAAAGTTGATGGTATTTTGATAGGGATTGCATTAAATGTGTAGATTGCTCTACGTATCATTCTACATTATCTTTTTTAAAGGGAAAAGACTAAGGTCATAACAGGGAATCTAAGGGTGTATATGCATTCTCACTCCATTTCTGCATTTTAGTAACCAATGGAGAGGCAACGTGGTGTGATGGGGGTTGGATTTGGATCCATACAAATATGGATTTGAATTCTGGATCTATAAGTGACTGATTCAAATGTCTATCAGAACAATTTTTGAGAGCATATTGTTTTTGTATATAATTAGGCAAAATGATTTCTAGCATGCAGAGATACTGTAGGGACTATCAATAATCTATGTGGAGCATATGGCATGTAGAAAACAATAATAGTAGTTGTTATAATTAATCATTATCTTTTACTAATGAAAACAACAGCAAACTATCAAATTTTACAATTTCTTTTTTTCTCAAAGATTTGTATTTATTTGACAGAGAAAGAGATAGCACAAGCAGGGGGAGCAGCAGGCAGAGGGAGAGAGAGAGGGAGAAACAGATTCCCCACTGAGCAATAAACCCAACGTGGGGCTCTATCCTAGGACCTTGGGATCCTGACCTGAACTGAAGGTAGGCATTAACTGACTGAGCCACCAGGCACCCTGAAGTTTTCAATTTCATTTTTTTTCTTTTAAAGCAGGCTCCCCACTGAGCAGAGAGCCCGATGTGGGGCTCCATCCCAGGACCCTGAGACTATAACCTGAGGTGAAGGCAGAGGCTTAACCCACTGAGCCACCCAGGTGCCCCTGAAGTTTTTAATTTCCAAAGCTACAATCTTATATTGAAATCTGAATCATATAACTATCAGGTGAGTTTTATTATCTGCATTTTATAGTTGAGCAAAAAGGATAAGCATACTTGCCCAAATCTATTAGTAGGAACTTAAACTTGAAAAAAAACTGCAAATACTCAATCTCTCTCAAAAATAATTCTCATTCAAATAATAAATAGGAAAGCAGAGGAGGCCTTTTCTGAGTAGAATACTTTAAACAACAAAACTTTTTCATTAGAGCTAGCTATAGGGTGATTAATGGTGGGGAAGATATAAGAAAAGTTTCAAAGAGAAAATAGCTGTGAATCTAGTTATCAGTTCCAGGCCCAAGGTTACCTGATACTCAAGAGATAGAAAGAAATCTAATTAATTTTACTGAAAGTAGCCTATATAATAGAACTAATAGAACTCTAATAGTAGAGTTAGATTCATTTGTGATCATGTACTTCCTGACCCAACGTTGTTACTCATTTGTACCTAAGCCCTCATAATTTTGTAAAGCATGCTCAAAAATTTATCATTCCTTTAAAATGGACAGACTTTCAGGAAGGTGGGCTGTAATATAACTTTTCAAGTCTGATGCTGTCTTGCCTTGCTATAATTCACAGAATCAAAGAAAACTTCATTCATACGACATCTACTCCCTAAATATCAAGCACAGTGTCTCTGACACTGTTAACCACCTATGAACCACCTTTGAAGGGCTGGACTTGCAAATCCAGGACTGTGAACAATGAACTAGAATTCCAAATAAATTTTAAACTTCGATGACAGGGATGTTGGTCAGCCTCATTCCCCACTGTATCACCAGTGTTTACCACAATGCTGGGCAAACAATAGGTCCTCAGTCAGTATTTGTGAAGTGGATGAATAAGTGTATGAAAGAGTTAATAATAATTTTAAGTGATTATTTGAATTTTCATTTTGCAAAGATAAAAGGACTGAGTACAAAATTAATAATAAATTTATTATATTCATAACTCAGTAATTATTTTTCCTTAATTAAAAAAATAAAATGTAGACTAAGTGAAGTGCTATTTTTTGGAGTAAAAATTCTGCCACTTGCATACATGTAAAGTCCATGTTATAGCTTCACTACTTCTGTTTCATAATGTACTTTTACCCATCCCTTAAGAGCAAAAATAATGCAAACAGTCATAGTAAATGTAACAGGATTTTCTAATCTAAAATACTATAGTCACTATACTACAGGCCTGACATACGTGATCTCATTCACACTTCACAACAAACTTCTGAAACGATATTTTCACCACATTTGACAGATGAAGAAAATGGAGTTTAAAGAGGTAATTTGTGCAAGGTCACAAAGATGGTATAATCCAGATTTTAAAAAAAAGTCTAATTCTAAAATAACTGGTCTAACCATAGGGTTAACACACACAAGAGTCATACCATATCTAGCCTGCTATCCAACCCCAACCATGAGAGAATAATTTATTCATTCAACATCTATTGTACACCAATTATGCTCCTGGTGCTATGCTAGGCTCTCCTAATGATCACTTGTAATTCTGAAAGACAATAAAAAAATGACACATACCAACATTGCTCCCTGGAACCATACTGTTGAGACCCATACTCTGAAAAGTTACACACTCTGTTCATATGCATGTGTGACATGTGTGCTTTTGTTTGTCTTACTAAGCTACACACTTCTTTTAGGCAGGGTGGTACCAGGTTTATTTTTATATTCCTGAAAAATGCCTAGTACAGTGCTTTGCTCATAAAAAGTTCTTAATAAACACTGTTCAAAAATAACACTATGTGTAAACTGAACTAAATTTCCTTGGCCGAGAGAAAATGTAAATGAAGATTTTATCTTCAAATCTTCTGTGCAATTATCTTACACTTAAAAAAACCATAAATTCCAAAAACAAGACAGTTTTATTATTTTAAATATTTCATTCATAAGCTTTAATAAAATTGTTAAATTTTCATGTAAACAAATATAAAATCTATTCTGATAAATCTCATTTAGTATGTAAATGGACTTTATTTGCTTTTTATATATTATAACCTTAGGTAATATTCTTTTTATAATGTGGCCTTCCCCTACAATCCAAGTTAGTACATATGATTGCACAAGGATAAAAAGATTCCATTTTAAAAAGGATAAATAATAATTTTTCTATTTTTTCTCTGAGCCATTATTATGATTAGAGAACTATATGAATACTTGATTCTGTAAGACTTGTATATAAAAAAAGAAATCACATCCTGGCAGGAATTATTTTATTTCCACTTCTGACAGTGCACTTTGCTTCTCAGTCTCGATACAAATAAAATCAATTTAAAGGACAGATTTTAATTTCAGATGATACAGAGCATTTATTTATTTATTTATTTATTTATTTATTTATTTTTGGTGGGGGAAAAAAGGTATGTGGCAATTCATACTATGCATTAGAGATCAGAATCTGGCCCTAAGTTTACATGATTGATGGGTTTCTATCTGAACAGGCATAAATGTGAATAGTAACTGTAATAATGCTTACCAGAGAGAGTGGATGTGACCTCAAGCATAAAAGGTTCCCTTTTTATCTTTAGCATTAAATAGCTTCCTCTACAGCAAAATGTTTTTGAGAAGCACTAACAAAATATTATGTATTACTTAAAATATAATACATAATAACACATATACATATCCATAACATGATTTCATAGACAAACAATGACGTTAACTATTCATAGAAAACCTCATTCAATAACCAATTTCTAAAATTACATGCTTGCCCAGGGTAAAATCATTCATTTTTGAGTTACAAGTAAACCTAGAGGAGAAAAGAATTCATTATATAGTGGTATGTTTTATACTATTTTCTTTAATGACCATACATACAAACACTATTTATTTTACTAGGCCTGAGTATTCTCACTGAATATTCTGTCTGGCTCTAAAACTGAAAACTTACATAGACTCATGCTACTCTGATATGGAAAAAAAATACTATCTGTAAAAATATGATATGGAAAAAAAATACTAAGACTTGTATCTTATGGTTACCAGTCAATTGGCTGGCTCCTAAGGGCTCATAGAAGAGAAAAGGACATCACTCAGTATACTGACCATGTAGCCTTACTGTTAGTAATCTTTGTTTTGTTGTTCTTCCTTATGGAAACAAATATAAAATCTATTCTGATAAATCTCATTTGGTATGTAAATAGACTTTATTTGCTTTTCATATACTATAACCTTTTTTTTAATTAAAAATTTTTTTTAAATTTCTTTTCAGCGTAACAGAATTCATAAATAGTTTTACACCACACCCAGTGCTCCATGCAATGCGTGCCCTCCACAATACCCACCACCAGGCTCCCCCAACCTCCCACCCT
>PISX010016676.1:20064-45628 GCA_004024625.1 Mellivora capensis
CTCTCTCTGCTTGACTTATTTCACTCAGCATAATCTCTTCCAGTCCCGTCCATGTTGCTACAAAAGTCTGGTATTCATCCTTTCTGATGGAGGCATAATACTCCATAGTGTATATGGACCACATCTTCTTTATCCATTCGTCTGTTGAAGGGCATCTTGGTTCTTTCCACAGTTTGGCGACTGTGGCCATTGCTGCTATCAACATTGGGGTACAGATGGCCCTTCTTTTCACCACATCTGTATCTTTGGGGTAAATACCCAGTAGCGCAATTGCAGGGTCATAGGGAAGCTCTATTTTTAGCTTCTTGAGGAACCATATACTATAACCTTTTAATTACAGTCAGGCAGTTTCTCCTTCTTACAGGGGATAATACTGAAACTAAAACTCCTGGGAGGCATAAACTTGTCTTGCAGAATTGATTTAATTAATCTCTACTCTAATTATTTAGTAATAAGATCTTAGGTAAGTCATTGACATTCCAACATTATAGAATAATTATGGTAATAAAGGGTAGCAGCATTTACAAATGCCAATGAAGTTCTAAGCTCTGTACTACATGTTTTACATATACTTTCACATTTAATATTCAAAAGCAACTAACTTTACGAGGTAAATATAATCATTTCCATTTTACATATAAGGTCACTAAAAACCAGAAATTTGAAGTAACACCATCATAAATGGCAAAACCAGGAAGTAAACCTAAGTCTGAGTGACTAAACTAATCATGAATAAAAATAATGAATAAAAAATAATGAAGTGATTAGCAAGACAGGAAACAACGTGTGTTGGAGAGGATATGGAGAAAGGGGAACCCTCTTACACTGTTGATGGGAATGCAAGTTGGTACAGCCACTTTGGAGAACAGTGTGGAGATTCCTCAAGAAATTAAAAATAGAGCTTCCCTATGACCCTGCAATTGCACTACTGGGTATTTACCCCAAAGATACAGATGTAGTGAAAAGAAGGGCCATCTATACCCCCAATGTTTATAGCAGCAATGGCCACGGTCACCAAACTGTGGAAAGAACCAAGATGCCCTTCAACGGATGAATGGATAAGGAAGATGTGGTCCATATGGATACTATGGAGTATTATGCCTCCATCAGAAAGGATGAATACCCAACTTTTGTAGCAACATGGATGCGACTGGAAGAGATTACGCTGAGTGAAATAAGTCAAGCAGAGAGAGTCAATTATCATATGGTTTCACTTATTTGTGGAGCATAACAAATAACACGGAGGACATGGGGAGATGGAGAGGAGAAGGGATTTGAGGGAAATTGGAAGGGGAGGTGAACCATGAGAGACTATGGACTCTGAAAAACAGCCTGAGGGATTGTGAAGGGGCGGGGGGGAGGGTGGGAGGTTAGAGGAGCCAGGTAGTGGGTATTAAGGAGGGCACGTACTGTACTGCATGGAGCACTGGGTGTGGTGCAAAAACAATGAATACTGTTACGCTGAAAAGAAATTAATTAAAAAAAAAAGGAAAACTAAAAAAAAAAAAAAAAATGAAGTGAATAGGTAAATATAAAAGTAAAAAAGTCCTAGGAACTGCAATTCCAATAATGGTGGAGTAATTTGAAACAGACCTGTTATCCCATGATAACAATTATAAACTGTGAAAAAATACGAAAAGAAATAAATAAAAACAACTATTTGGAGATTGACCAAAAGTATGCAAAAACAGAAAGAAGCTGAGACCCTTGAAAGAAGAGAATATTGCTAGACAAAATCTGTATTTGTATAGTTCTCCTCTAAGATAAAAATTTGTGGGAGTAGTCAGAACTGAAACAGAAAGCACATTTCTATTGGCTTGAGGTATTAAAGACCAGAGTTCAGGGCTGAATGAATGGCTGATAATTGGGGTTTTGGGGAGGTAGATTCTGGGAAGTGGGGAGGCATAGAGGGAGAGCTAAAAATTTGCATATACATTCCCACTCCTGAACTATATATACACACAAGGAAGACTCCAAAGAAGGTACTGGGGAGTAATAGCTGAAAGGCTGAAAGGGATTTTTGCTGTTGCCCAGTGCATGAGACAAAGAATTTGGAGTTTGAATCCCTTAAGATTGATGCAGCTTGGTGAAAAACTTAGGCTTTCCATAGAAATCTCCAAAGCGCCACATTTCAGGAGTAAAGATTTTATCCCTGTATTAAAAGAGTTACCCTAGGATTTAAGGGAAAACCAGAAGAGACCCACTATAATAAAACATAGAACCAAGCCTTTCTTCGACAAAGATAAGCAGTCAGTAATTTAACTGTTAGGCAAAAATAAGTCATATTCTTCAGAGGAAGAAAACAGAATCCAGACTCTCTAAAGTATATAATATACCCAGGATAGAATACAAAATTTCGACAGATGGATAAACAGGAATATGTGACCCAAGTTCCAGAGAAAAAACAGCAATAGAACAGATTCTGTAATGACTCAGAAAGTACTTTATTATCAAGAACACAGGGCACCTGGCTGGCTCAGTCAGTCAATTATGTGACTCTTTTTTTTTTTTAATTTTGTTAAAAATTTATTTATTTGTCAGAGAGAGAGGGAGAGAGAGCAAGCACAGGCAGACAGAGTGGCAGGCAGAGGTAGAGGGAGAAGCAGGCTCCCTGCCGATCAAGGAGCCCGATGTGGGACTCGATCCCAGGACGCTGGGATCATGACCCGAGCCGAAGGCAGCCGCTTAACCAACTGAGCCACCCAGGCGTCCCAAGTATATGACTCTTGATCTTGGGGTTCTGAGTTTGAGCCCATGTTGGGTGGAGACATTACTTAAAAATAAAATTTTATAAATAAATAAATATTATCAAGAACATAAAAAATCATGATGAATGCACAAAGAGAATCAGGAGAAATGGAAACAAAAAAGAATCAAGTACACTCAAAAATGGTTAAGTTTATTAACTTTTTAACATGTTTTACTATAATAAAATTTTTCTAAAGATTTAAATTGAAATTATAGAACTGAAAGTGCTACATCAAAATAAAAAAATCACTGGATGACTTAATAGCATATTGAAGATGACACGGAAGCCAGCCAGATAACTTGATGAATAGATGAATGAAATTTCTGGAGTCTCAATGGCCCACATAGCCAAGAAACAATAACAAGTAATTTATCTACATGTATATGGAGTCCCAGAAAAAAAAAAAAGAAAGAGAAGATGAGGCAGGAAAAAGTAATTGATGAGGTAATGAGTAAAATTCCCCATGTTTGCTGGGAAACATCAAGCTATAAATCCAAGAAGCTCAGCAAAACTGAAGAAAGAAACATACGAAGAAATATAATCTAGGCACATCATATCAAATTGCTGAAGAACACAGATAAGGAGTAAATCTTAGGGACACCAGGGTGGTTCGGTTGGTTAAGTGACTGCCTTGGGCTCAGGTCATGATCCTGGAGTCCCCAGACTGGGTCCTGCTTCAGGCTCCCAGCTCTGTGGGTGATCTGCTTCTCCCTCTGATCTTCTCCCCTCTCATGCTCTCTCTCTCTCTCTCAAATAAATAAATAAATACAATCTTTTTTTTTTTTTTTTTTTTTTAAAGAATAAATCTTAGAGTAGCCAACAGGGGGTAAAAAGACAATTCTGACATCAGAGAATTGAGTCTTATAATTCATATAACTCTAGAAATTGAACTGTTCATTCAGTTCTGTTTCATTTTTTTAAAGAACTTTTTGATTAGCAATTACCTATTTTTCCTTTACTCAAAGTTACAAGAGCTGTAATAGTATGTGTTATATCTATGCTGGGAAAAGTATTTGTGAGCCAAAAAAATGTTAAAACAATTATATTAATATAGTTCTGGATGTACTAGCTAATTATATAGGAGAAAGAAATACCTATATAAATATTAGAAAGGAAGAGACACTACTCTTGACAATGGATAGATCAACCCAGAGACTTAATAAGAAAATAGTAGATTTGAACAGTTCTATGGACCAAATGGACCTAACAGATGTGAAAGAACATCCCATCTAATAGCAGATTACACATTCTCTCCAAGTACATATGGAACATTTTCAAGGACAGATAAAGTATGAGGCCACAAAACAAATCCCAACAAATTCAAGAAGACAGAAATTATATTAAGCATGTTTTCTATCACAATGGTATGAAATTAGAAATTACAACAGGAGGAAAGCTGAAAAATACACAAATACTTAGAAATTAAAGTGTACACTCCTAAAGAACTAATGGATCAAAGAAGAAATCAAGAGAAATGTTAAGAATATCTTGAACAAATGGAAATGGAAACACAACATACCAAAACGTATGGGATACAGCAAAAGCAGTTCAGACAGGATGGCTTATAGTTATAAATGCATACATGAAGAAAATAGGTCTCAAATAAACAATTTAATATTATATCTCTAGGAATTAGAAAAAGAATAAGCCCAAAGTTAGCATAAGGAAGGAAATAATAAAGATTAGAACAGAAATAAATGAAATAGAGAATACAATAGAAAGGATTAAAAAGGGGCGCCTGGGTGGCTCAGTGGGTTAAAGCCTCTGCCTTAGGCTCAGGTCAGGATCCCAGGATCCTGGGATCGAGCCCCCATTGGGCTCTCTGCTCAGCAGGGAGCCTGTTTCCTCCTCTCCTTCTGCCTGCCTCTCTGCCTACTTGTGATCTCCGTCTGTCAAATAAATAAAAATATTTAAAAAAAAAAAGGATTAACAAAACTAAGAATTGATTCTTCGAAAAGGTAGACAAAATTGACAAACATTTAGCTAGACTAAGCAAAAGAAAAGACTCATAAATAAAATTATAAAGGAAAGAGCAGAGGTGCCCTGGGTGGCTCAGTCAGTTAAATATATGCCATTGCCTCAGGTCATGATCTCAGAGTCCCAGAATCAAGCCCTCCATCTGGCTCCTTGCTCAGCAGGGAGTCTGCTTATCCCTCTGACCCTCCCCCATCTCATAATCTCTCTCTCTCTCAAATAAAATCTTAAGAAAAAAGAATTTACAACAGAAACCACAGAAATACAAAGGAAAATAATTTGACTACAATGAATAATAAAATGCCAATAAGTTGGACAATCTAGAAAAATGAATACATTCCTAGAAACATACAATCCACCAAGACTAAATCATGAAGAAACAGAAAACCCAAACAGACCAATTAGTAAGAAGACTGAATTGGTAATCAAAAACCTTATAACAAACAAAAGCTCAGTTAGATGGTTTCAGTGGTGTATTCTACCAACATTTAAAGAATAATTAATACCAATCCTTCTCAAAAATTTCTAAAAAAATTAAGAGAAGGGAAAGCTTCTAAATTCATTTTTACAAAGCCAGCATTACCCTACTACAAAAGCAGGTAAGAATGCTATAAGAAAAGAAAACTACAGGTCAATATATCTAATGAATATATTTACAAAAATTCTCAACAAAATACTAACAAATTGAATTCAGCAGTGTATTAAAAGGGTCATACACTATGATCAAGCGGGACTCATTCCTCGGATGCAAGAATAATTCAACATATGCAAGTCAATAAATATGACACATCACATTAACAGAATTAGATCAAAATCATATGATCTCAATAGATGCAAAAGAAGCATCTGACAAATTCCAACATCCTTTCATGATAAAAACCCTCAACAAAAATCTCAACATAATAAAACCGATATATAACAAGCTTACATTGAAACCTTCTCTTGTAAGGTCAGGAGCAAGACAAGAATGTCCAATCTCAAGACTCATATTAAATAAAATACTGGAAATCTTACCAAAGCAATCAGGCAAAAGAAAGAAATAAAAGGCATCCAAATCAGAAAGGAAGAACTAAAATTACTATTTGTAGACAATATATATAGAAAAGCCAAGTTTTATATCAAAAAAGTATTAGAACTAAAAAATGAATTCAGTAAAGTTTCAGGAAAAAATCCATATATAAAAATTAGTTGCAATTCAATACAATAAAAATGAGCAATCTGAAAAAGGAACTTAAAAAAACAATCTCATTCACAGTAGCATCAAAAATAATAAAATACTTACAAATAAATTTAATGAAGGAGGTGAAAGACCTCTACAATGAACATTATAAGACATTGATGAAAGAAATTGAAGAAGACACAAATAAGTGTAAAGATGCTTCATGTCATGGATTAGAAGAATTCATATTGTTAAAATGTCCATACTACCAGAAGCCATCTATCGATACAGTGAAATCCCTATCAAAATTTCAGTGGCACTTTTTTTTTTTTTTACAGATACAACAAATAATCTTAAAATTCATATGGAACCACTGAAGACCCTGAATAGTCAAATCAATCTTGAGAAAGAACAGACCTAGAGGCATCATGCTTCCTGATTTCAAACTATACTCCAAAGCCAAAGTAACTGAAATAGTATGGTATTGGCATAAAACCAGACACAAAGACCAATGGAATCAAATGAAGTACCCAGAGATAAACCAATACATATGGTCAGTAAGAGCCCACACTGAAAAGGAGTCAAGAAAATTCAGTGAGGAAAAGATAGTCTTTCAATAAATGGTGTTGGAAAGACTGGATATCCACATGCAAAAGAATAAAATGGGACCCTTATCTTATACTACTCACAAAAATTAACTTGATTTTAATTTAATGCTTAAATGTAAGACTGGAAACCATAAAACTCCTAGAAACAGGGAAGAATCTTCTTAACATTGGTCTTGGCAATGATTTTTTTGATATGACATCAAAAGTACAAGCAACTGGGGAGCCTCAGTGGCTCAGCTGTTAAGCATCTACCTTCAGCTCAGGTCATGATCCCAGAGTCCTGGGATCAAGCCCCACATTGGGCTCCCTGTTCAGCGGGAAGCCTGCTTCTCCCTCTCCCACTCCCCCTGCTTGTGTTCCCTCTCTCACTGTCTCTCTCTGTCAAATAAATAAGTAAAATCTTAAAAAAAAAAAAAAAAAGCACAAGCAACAAAAGCAAAAAAAAAAAAAATCAGTGAGACTACATGAAACACAATTCTACACTGCAAAAAAAAAAAAAAGAAGAAAGAAAAGAAAAGGCAACCTATGGAATGGAAGAAATATTTGCAAGTCTTGTAATTGATAAGGGGTTAATACCCAAAACATATAAGCAACTCCTACAACCGAGCAGCAAAAAACCCCAAATAATCTGATTTTTAAAATGGCAAAGAAAATAAATAGACATTTCCTCAAAGAAGACATACAAATGGCCAAAGGTACATAAAAATTGCCCAACATCACTAATCATCAGGAAAATGCAAATCAAAACCACAAAGAGATATCACTTCACACCTGTTAGAATGGCTATTACCAAAAATACAAGAGATAGCAAGTTCTGGTAAGGATGGGGAGAGGAAGAACCCTTGGGCACTGTTGGAAGGAAAATAAATTGGTACGGGTACTATGGGAAACACTATGGGAGGGTTCTTCAAAATATTAAAAATAGAACTACCATATGATCTAGCAAACCCACTATTGGAATATATCTGAAGAAAATAAAATCAATATCTCAAAGAGATATCTGTACTTCCATGTTCATTACAGCACTGTTTACAATAGCCAAGACATGGAAACAACCTGTGTCTTTCACTGGATGAATGCATAAAGAAAAAGCGATGTGTATGTATGTGTGTGTGCTTATAATATGAAATATTATCCATAAAAAGAAGGAAATCGGGACGCCTGGGTGGCTCAGTTGGCTAAGCGGCTGCCTTTGGCTCAGGTCATGATCCCAGTGTCCTGGGATCGAGTCCCACATCGGGCTCCTTGCTCGGCAGGGAGCCTGCTTCTCCCTCTGCCTCTGCCTGCCACTCTGTCTGCCTGTGCTCCCTCTCTCTCTCTCTCTCTCTCCCTCTCTCTCTGACAAATGAATAAATTAAAAAAAAATAAAAAAAAAAGAAGGAAATCCTGCCATTTGTGACTACATGGATGAGCCTTAAGGGCATTATGCTAAGTGAAATAAATCCAAAAGAGAAAAACAAATACTGTATGATTTCACTTACCTGTGGACTCTAAAAAAGACTGAACTCAGAGAAACAGAAAGTAGATTGGTAGTCGCTAAGGTGGGAGAAATGGGTGAAGGTGGTCAAAGGGCACAAACTTCCAGTTATAAGATGAGTAAGCCCTGGGGATCTAATGCACAGCATAGTGACCATAGTTAACAATACTATATTGTATATCTGAAAGTTGCTAAGAGAGCAGATCTCACACACCACACACACACATGCACCCTTCCCCAGTGTAATAATATGAGAAAGGGATGGATATGTTAACTAACATTATTGCGGTAATCATCTGTAATATATATTTATATCAAATCATCACATTGTACACCTTAAACTTATATTACATGTCAATTATTACTCAATAAACTTGTTCAGGCGGAAGAGGTAATTCTATCCTTATTTCCATGATGACATGTATGTATACTTGAGAAACCAAGGAAATCAGTGGATAACCGCCCCCACCCAAAGAGTTTAGAAAGGTAGCTACATAATATATGAAAATCAATGATTCTCCTATATATATGTAAGCCATGCACAATTAGAAAATAAAAACTAGAAACTCACCCATTTAATATGAAAAACACAATATAAATAACTCAGAATAAACAAATCCAGATATCTATAAGACATGTAATGTTTCCAAAACAGATATAATCAATATTCAAAGACTTATTATTCCAACTAAATTAATCTATTATTTTAGTAAGATTCCTATTAAAATAGCAATAGGATATTTTAATAAAGATTTTATTTATTTACTTGAGAGAGAGAATGAGAGAGAGAGAGAGCATGAGAGGAGAGAGGTCAGCAGGAGAAGCAGACTCCCGGCTCAGCAGGGAGCCTGATGTGGGACTGGATCCTGGGACTCTAGGATCATGGCCTGAGCTGAAGGCAGCTGCTTAACCAACTGAGCCACCAAGGTGCCCCTAAATAGCAATAGGATTTTTTATTTTCAAAACTCGAGAGATGATACCAAAGTTCATCTGGTTAAAAATGTCATTATCTACAAATATTTTGGAGAAAAAAAAAAAAAGAGTAGTACAGAGGAGACCAGTCCTTCCAGAACACAGGAAAGATACAGCCATTAAGGAGTTATATACTAGAGAAGAAATAGATAGAATATATACACTGGAGAATCCTGAAATATACTTCAAAACACATAAGATTTTTATATATGATAAAGGTGACTTAAAAAATAATCAATGCCAAAAATTAAAATTAAAATTAAAAGATTAATCAGTAAAAGCTGCTGGTACACTAACAAGATTCCAGATAATTTAAAGATTTAAATATAAAGTATTTTATTTAAAAAAATTTGGAGGGAGGGATGAATTTGCAGAGTATAGAGGATTTTTACGGCAGTGAAAATACTGCGCATGATACTGTGATAGTGGGTACATGCCTTTACAAATTTGTCCAAACCCACAAAATGTACAATACCAATAGTGAACCCTAAGGTAAACTGTAGACTTTAGGTGATAATGATATGTCTATGTAGTTTTATCAATTGTAAAAAATGTACAACTGTGGTGGGGAAATTGGTAATGGGGAAGACTATGAATGTTTGGGGGCAGAGGGTCTATGGGAAATCTCTACATGTTTCTATTAGTTTTGCTGTAAACCTAAAATTGCTATAATAAAATCTCTTAACAAAAATTAACCTGTAAGGGTGGGAAAGAAGTAATGGTGTTATATATTTTATAATATTGTAAGTAAACAGAAGCCATAAAAGGAAAGACTGATTATTTGACTAAAACTTAAAATTTCAGCATGGGAAAAAAGAAAATACCATAAATCAAGTTGAGTGTAAATTAAATAGCAGAAAAATGTTTGAAATACCTAAGAAAAGATACATTTTATTAGAATACCAAGAGCTCCTAGAAATCAATAATAAAGAGATGAGGAAAAGGCCATTAATAAAGAACAATGGATATTCTGCATTTATGTTAAAAAAAGCATATACAGCATATGCATGTGTATGTTACATGTATTACACACATAAACTTGTATGTCAGTAGAAGATTTCTGAAATGATACACAAAATAAGCCAATATAAGTTACTTGTGGAAAGTAGAAACAGTATGGTTCCAAATTTTACTTTTTATTTTATGCTTTTCCATATTATTTATTTTAAAAACCGTGAGTATGTATTGCTTTAACAATTCAAAAGCAAAACCTAACAAAACATATTCCTTCTGAAGAAACTCACCAGTAATATGCTATTTGAGTAAATATGTCCCTCTCTTTACTTGTTGACAGTATTACATACTGAATTCTATATGAAGTTAAAACATTTCAAAAAATGGAGTGACTTACTAAAATCCAGTATAACAAAAAGCAGTAAAACTCTGGAGTAAGGGAAGTTATCTAAATATAAGTGTAAACTCAATTTTCCTTATGGACTTTTTTCCCTCTCAAACTGTTTTTGAAATATATGGCAGAAAAAAGGAAATAATTACTGCTGTTTTCATTTTGCTTCTTTCAAGTCAGAACTAGAGTTTTCTCTAGAAATTCCTTTCCCTTCACTCCCACTGGGGCTCTGAAATCAATTGAGTCCTGTCCTCCAAAGCCCATTACGATCAGACCTTTTTCTCTTATGGATGCTGATTCTCTATCCTCAGCAGTTTTTATTCCAGGAAATTGGCCTCTCTCCCCAAGATTCTAGCTATTAACAAGCAATAGATGCATCAAAAGCAACTTGATCAGTTACATACTCAGGAAAGAATCATGCAGGTGAGGAACAATGGCAGTAATTAATGTTAGGATCTGAGTCTTAACCTTAAGTAATTTGAGTGAGATACAGTATGTTGTACCTTGTACAGACTTTTCAAGTTTCTCCTCAAACATACTGGATCGAGATGACACTTTTTCTAATTATCATAATGCAATTTCTTTCTGAACATTTAAGTACATTGGAATTCCTAGCTCATGTAACACCTAAATGGTAAGAGAAATAACCAACACATGTATATATGAAATAGAAGTATTTAATTGTTTCCGTGACACTTTATTGTAGTGATTATGAAACCTAGTATATTCTATTTTTCTTCATGTCCACAGATTTTATCTTTTGGTATGGTGTCTGGCACATAAAAGTTTTCAAAATGTATAGACAGATAAATACATGACTATCACTTATTTACAAACATAGCATATTAGAGTTGAAAAGGGCTTAGAGGTTTTGCAATCCATAAGAATTCCGTAAGCCGCTCCTACCCTATCCCTACTCACCACCGTAACTACCAATGTCATACTCCCAACAAATATGTGCATTCACTCTCACTGTGAACACACTATTGATGTTAAATCCTCCATCTAAGAAATCAGCCCATTCTAGTTTCAGACATATCCTAGGCCTTGGAATATAAATACTAGAGGGCAAAAGTAAAATACCCTTGTATTTTCCCTAGGTATTTTTTTTTTACCAGTAATATGGGGTATTTACTTTACTGTTACTTGTCTATTAAACTATAAAGTCCTTATTTTTCAGTTCAAGTTTTTCTAAGTAGATCGGCACAACTCTAAGTAGATATTGTTCCCAATTTCTGTGAGGCACGTTCTTATTCAAAAGTCCATGACTTTTGTATCATCTCCACTTCTAGAGAATCCAATTTTATGGAATAAAGAAATGCTCAGGCACACAAGTAGTAATTAGCAGAACTGAGATTAAACAGTAGAGATAGGGCCAAAACATTTATATTTTTTAAAAAGCTTTCCAGGTTTTGCTGAAGCATAGTCAGAGTGGAGAACCACTGCTCTAGTAATGTGATCCATAGTTTAGAAAATCAAACCTTACTCTTTAAATGGTCAACTATTCATTTAACCTTGCACTTTGTGTTTTCTTTTCTCAAAGTTTCAGAATTCATTTGGAAAAAGAGATTAAAAAAACAAAAAAGAGATTAAAAAAAAAGCCAAAGCCACAAGCCCTTCAGTTTACTGAAAAATTCCAGGAAATAAAGAACATGTCTCCACTTTGCAGCATTTCAAATTCTCTAGATCCAATGTCTGTTTATCTTTTATACCAAATTTAAAGAAAATGTTTAACTGAATTAGCTTCAGAGTCACCTTGCTTTCAATATCACTCCTTCTGGATGCTGTCTATATGGAAAGGGCTAATAACAATGTTCTTCATTCATTTCATAAACATCTATTAAGTACCTCTTCTATGCAAAGAATAATTTGAAGGTTTTACCTGCAAGAAGAGTATGTTTTGGAAAGGGCCTGAAAACAGGATTTTTTTCTTTTTCTGTTTTTATCTTATTATTTTAAAAAAATAATTCCAGTATAATTAAAATAAAGTATTATATTAATTTCAGGTGTGCAATATAGAAATTAAAAAATCCTATGCATTACTCAGTGCTCACCATGATGTATGTACTCTTAATTCCCTTCACCTATTTCATCCATTCTCCCACCTACCTCCCCTCTGGTAACCATCAGTTTGTTCTCTATAGTTAAGAGTCATTTCATTGGCTCATTTTTGTTTGCTTTTTGTTTGTTTGTTTGTTTGCTTTTGTTTCTTATATTCCACATGAGTGAAATCATCTGGTATTTGTCTTTTTCTGACCCACTTATTTCACTTAGCATTATATTCTAGTACCATTCATGTTGTTGCAAACAGCAGGAGGGCATTTTTTGTTCTGAACAAGTAATATTTCATTCCATATCTATACCACATCTTCATTACCCATTCATCTATGCATGGAAACTTAGGTTGTTTCCATAATTTGGCTATTGTAAATAATGCTGCAGTAAACATAGGGGTGCATATATCTTTTCGATTTACTGTTTTCATACCTTTTCGGGAAAATATGTAGCAGAATTACTGGATCATATAAAATTCAATTTTAACTTTTTCAGGAACCTCTATACTGAGTTTCACTATGGCTATACCATTTTGCATTCTAACCAAGAGTGCACAAGGGTTCCTTTTTCTCTGCATCCTTTCCAAAACTTGTTGTATTTTTTATTTTAGCCATTCTGACAAGTGTGAAGTAGTATCTCCTTAGCGTTTTGATATGCATTTCCCTCATGCTGAGTGATTTGAGCATCTATTCATGTTTCTGTTGGCCATCTGCATATCTTCTTTGGAGAAATGTCTGTTCATGTCTTTGACCCATTTTCAACTGGATTATTTGGTTTTGGGGTGTTGAGTTTTATCGGATCTTTACATATTTTGGATACTAACCCTTTATTGGATATGTCACATGCAAATACCTTCTCCCATTCAATAAGTTACCTTTCAGTTTTGTTAATTATTTCATTCACTGTGCAGAAGCTTTTTATTTTGATGTACTTCCAATAGTTTATTTTTCCTTTTGTTACCCTTGCCATAGGAGACATATCTAGAAAAACGTTGCTATAGCTGATGTCAGAGAAATTACTGCCTATGCTGTCTTCTAGGATTTTATGGTTTCAGATATTACATTTCGGTCTTTAATTGATTTTGAGTTTATTTTTGTGTATGGTGTAAGAAGGTGGTCCAGTTTTCCAAACACCATTTGTTGAAGAGACTTTTTCATGCCTCCTTTGTCAAAGATTAATTAACCATATAGCTATGGGTTTATTACTAGGCTCTTTATTCTGTTCTATTGATCTATGTGTCTATTTTTGTCCCAGAACCATGCTGTTTTGACTACTACAACTTTGTGGTATATCTTGAAATCTGGGATTTTGATACCTCCAGTTTTGTTCTTCTTTTTCAAGATTCTTTTGGCTAGTCGAGGTTTTTTGTGGTTCTCTACAAATTCTGATTATTTGTTCTAATTCTGTGAAGCATGTTTTTGGTATTTTGATAGGGATTGCACTAAATCTGTAGATTGCATGTGATAATATGGACATTTTTGCAATATTTGTTCTTCAATCCATGAGCATGGAATATCTTTCCATTTGTTTGTGTCATCTTCAATTTCTTTCCTAAATGTTTTATTTTTTTATGTTTTTAAAGATTTTATTTATTTGTCAGAGAGAGAGGGAAGGGCGAGCAAAAGCAGGAGAAGTGGCAAGCAAAGGGAGAAGCAGGTTCCCTGCCTAGCAAGGAGCCCAATGTGGGACTCAAAGGCAGATGCTTAACCAACTGAGCCACCCAGGTGTCCCTTCTTAATGTTTTATAGTTTTCAGAGTACAAGTCTTTCACCTATCCCTATGCATTTTATTATTTTTGGTGAACTTGTAAATAGGACTGTTTTCTTAATTTCTCTTTCTCTACATTATTAATGTACAGAAAGACAAGAGATTTGTGTATGTTGATTTTGTATCCTGCAATCTTACTGAATTCATTTATCAGTTCTAGTAGGTTTTTGGTGGAGTCTTTAGGGTTTTTAATATATCGTATCATGTCGTCTGCAAAGAGTAAAAGTTTTACTTCTTCTTTAGCAATTTGGATGCTTTTATTTATTTTTCTTCTCTGAATGCTGTGGATAGGACTTACAGTATTATGTTGATTAAACATGGTAAGAGTGGACATTCTTGTCTTGTTCCTGACCTGAGAAAGAAAAATTCTCAGTATTTCACCATTGAGTATGATGTTAACTGTGTGTGTTTTTTTCATATATAGCCTTTATTACAAGCTATGTTCACTCTAAACCTCTTTCATTAAGAGTTTTTTTTAAATCTTTTTTTCCCAAAGATTTTATTTATTTATTTGAGAGAGAGGCAGTGAGAGAGAGCATGAGCGAGGAGAAGGTCAGAGGGAGAAGCAGACTCCCCGTGGACCTGGGAGCCCGATGCGGGACTCGATCCCCGGACTCCGGGATCATGACCTGAGCCGAAGGCAGTCGCCCAACCAACTGAGCCACCCAGGCGTCCCTCATTAAGAGTTTTTATGATGAATAATGTACTTTGTCCAATGCTTTTTCTGCATCTATTTAAATGATCATAATATTTTTATCCTTTCTCTTGTTGATGCGACATATGACATTAATTGATTTGTGAATATTGAGCTAGCCTTGTATTCCAGGAATAAATGCCATCTGTGGTGAATGATTTTTAAAAATGTATTGCTGAAAACTTAGTTTGCTATTATTTTGTTGAGGATTTTTGCATCTATGTCCATCAGAGATATTAGCCTATAGTTCTCTTTTTTTGTAGTGTCTTTATACATTTTTGATATCAGGGTAATTCTGGCTTCATAGAATGAATCTGAAAGCTTTCCTTCCTCTTCTATTTTTTGGAATAGTTTGAGAGGAATAGGTATTAATTCTTCTTTAAGTGTTCAATAGAATTCACCCAGGAAGCCATCTGGTCCTTAATTTTTGCTTGTTGGGAGGTTTTGATTACTGATCCAATTTCATAGTTGGTAATCAGTCTGTGCAAATTTTCTATTTCTTCCTGATTCAGTTTTGGGTGATTATATGTTTCTAGGAATTTACCCATTTCTTCGAGGTTGTCCAATTTGTTGGCATATAATTTTCCATAAAATTCTCTTATAATTCTTCGTAAATCTGTGGTGGTGGTTGTTATTTCTCCTTCTTCATTTCTAATTTTGTTTGAGTCCTCTCCAGTTTTTGATGAGACTGGATAGAGATTTATCAATTTGGTTTTTCTTTCTAAAGAACCAGCTATGGGTTTCATTGACCTGTTCTATTTTTTTTTTTTTAGTTTCTATTTTGTATATTTCTGCTCTAATCTTATTATTTCCTCCCTTCTACTGGTGTTGGGTATTGTTTGTTTTTTCCAGTGCCTTTAGTTGTAAGGTTAGGTTGTTTATTTGAGATTTTTCTTGCTTGAGGTAGGCCTATATGCCTACAAATTCCCTCTTAGAACAGATTTTGCTGCATTTTGAAAAATTTGGACCATTGTGTTTTCATTTTCCTTTGTCTCCTTTTTTTTGTTTAAGATTTTATTTATCTATTTGAGAGAGAGAAACAGCAAGAGAGAGTATGAGCAGGGAGGAGAGGGAGAAGCAGGCTCCCCACAAGCAGGGAGCCTGATGCAGGGCTTGATCCCAGGATTCTGGCATATAATGCCGGTTGCTGAGTCAAAGGCAGACACTTAATTGACTGAGTCACCCAGGTGTCCCCTTTGTCTCCTTTTGATTTCTTTTTTGACCCATTCATTGTTTAGTAGCATGTTATTTAACCTCCGTGTGTTTTTGATCTTACCAGATTTTTTTTTCCTTGTGGTTGATTTCTAGTTTCATAGGATGAGAATAAAAAAGATGCATGCTATATGACTCCAATCTTTTTAAATCTCTTGAGATTTATTTTGTGGCCTAACATGGGATCTATTCCAGAAAATGTTCCATGTGCATTTGAAAAGAATGTGTATCCCACTGTTTTAGAATGGAATGCTCTGAATATTTCTGTTTGATCCATCCGGTCCAATGTGTCATTAAAAGTCACTGTTTACTTGTTGATTTTGTGTCGGATGATCTATCCATTGACATAAGTAGGGTGTTAAAATCCCCTACTATTATTGATTTACTGTTGATTACTTTTATGTTTGTTATTAGCTGCTTTATGTATTTGGGTGCTCCCATGTTGGATGCATACATGTTTATAATTGTTATATCTTCTTGTTGGATTGTCCCCTTTACGATTATGTAGTGTCCTTCTTTGTCTCTCGTTAAAGTCTTTTTAAAAAATTCTATTTTGTCTGATATAAGTATTGCTACCCTGGCTTTCTTTTCACTTCCATTCGCATGATAAATGCTTTTTCATCCCCTTAACTTTAAATCCGCTTGAGTCCTTAGGTCTGTAATGAATCTCTTGTGGGTAGGCAGCATATAGATGGGTTTTGCTTTTTTATCCATTCTTAGATATCCATTATTTATCCATCCTGTGTCTTTTGATTGGAGTGCTTAGTCCATTTGTATTCAAAGTAATTATTGATAAATATGTACTTACTGTCATTTTATTTCTTATATTACAGTTGTTTTTGTAGTTCTTTTCTGTTCCTGTCTTCTCTTACTCTCATCTCTTATGGGTTGCTGGATTTCTTTAGTGATATACTTGGATACCTTTTTTTCTTTTTGCATATTTATCACCTGTTATTGATTTGTAGTTATTATTAGGCTTATATATGACTTCGTATGCATATAGTAGTCCATATTAAGTTAACAGTTGCTTACATTTAAACCCATTCTAAAAGCACTAAACTTTAACTCCTTTCCCCACATATTTTACATATATGGTGTCATATTTTACATTCTTTTACTTTGTAAATCCTTTGATTTTTATAGATATAGTTCATATTACTGTTTTTGTGCTTTCTACTTTTCTTCCTCCTGCTTATGGTCTCTCTTTTCCACTCTAAGAGTCCCCTTGGGGCACCCTGGTGGCTCAGTCATTTAAATATTCAACCCTTGATTTCAGCTCCGGTCATGACCTCAGGATTAGGAGATGGAGCCCAGCATCTGGCTCCGTGCTCAGCCAGGAGTCTCTTGGGATTCTCTCTCTCCTTCTCCCTCTACCCCTTCTCCCATTCATATGTTCTCCCTCTATCTCAAATAAAATCTTTATAAAAAAGTCTCTTTAATATTTCTTGTAAGAGTAGTTTAGTTGTGATGAATTCCTTTAATTTTTCTTTGTCTGGGAAATTCTCTATCTCTCCTATTCTGAATGATGGCCTTGCTGGGTAGAGTACTCCTGGTTGCAGGATTTTTTTTGTTTTGTTTTGTTTTGTTTTTTTTCCTTTGAACACTTTGACTATATCACACCACTCTCTTCTGGCTTGCAAAGGTTTTGTTGAAAAATGAGCTGATAGCCATACGAGGTTTCCCTTGTATGTAACTGTTTTCTTTTCTTTTGCTGCATTTAAAATTCTCTTTTTCTCTAGATTTGGTAAATTTTCAGCTATTATTCCTTCAAATAGATTTTCTGCCCACTCTTCCCCCTCTTCTTCTTCTAGGATCCCTATAATATGAATGTTATTATGCATGATGGTGTCGTTGAGTTCCCTTAATCTATTTTCATTTTAAAAATATTTTTCCTCTTTCTTTTTCAGCTTTATTGCTATTATTCTGTCCTCTATGTCACACTGATCCATTCTTCTGCTTCCTCTAGTCTACTATTTATTCCCTCTAGTGATTTTTAATTTTACTTATTGAGTTCTTCCTCTCTTATGGGTTCTTTTTTATTCTTTCTTAAGGGTCTCACTGAGGCCTTCTACTCTTTTCTCAAGTCCAGTGAGTATCTTATGATTATTTTAAATTCTCTATTAGGTATATTACTTACCTAGGTTCCATTTAGGTCTCTTGCTGTGATTTTGTCCTATTCTTTCATTTAGGACATATTCCTCTATATCATTTTGTCTAACTCTCTGCATGCATTTCTATGTGATAGGAAATGTTAGCTCTATCTCCTGCTCTTGAAAGTAGTGGCCTTGTAAAGAAGAGATCTTGTGCCCTGCAATGTAATGTTCCCTGTTCACCAGAACCTGGTGTTTCAGGGTTGCCTCCTGTGTGTGTTGCATATACCCTGCTGTTGTGGCTCAGCTGCATTTGTCTTCAGTTCAGCTATCTGCAATGGCTCTCTTTGTGTGTTAGGGACAAGGTTTGGTCCCTGTGTTATTAGTGGGGCCACCCTGGCCTTGAGCTGAATCAGAGCAGGCATTTGCCAGAACTGTGGTAACAGTAAACTGCAGTGTGCTCTCCCTGTGTCCTCTGAGAAGCTTATACTGATGAGTGGGGCCTGTAGTCAGATCAGAAGTCTACCACTGGGGGTCATAGGGGGACTGGTATGTGTGGTTATCTTTCCCTCTCCCCCCAAGACAAAAGTCTGTTTGAAGTGGTGCTTGCCCCTGTTGTACAATGTGAAACTTGTGGGACTGCTTTGGATTGACTCCTCCTGAGGGAAGGTCTGCAGGAGAATGCAGGGGCAAGGCATGTGGGGCCAGCAAGATTTGCACTGGTGTGCCATGGAAAGGGATCTGCTGCTACTTGAGAAAGCTCCTGCCCCTGGGCTGGAGGGGGTGAATCTATAGGAGAGCAAGGGAGGTTTGGGGGAAGGTGACATGCTGTTAGCAAGGTACTTGGGGGTCTGCTGCAGGAGGAGACCTGTAGCTGCCTGGGAAAGCACTTGTCCCAACTAGGATAGAGGTGGTAAGTCTGCAGAAAAGAGTGGGGGTGGGATGTGCTATTAGCAAGACAGTGTTTATGTTGCACTGGTTCCTACACGTGTCCATTTACCTAGGCTGGGGTTAGGCGAGGGAAGTGGTGCCCACTAGCTCTTTTATTATTGGACAAGTCTCCAACAGATCCCTGCCCCTCCAGCACATACTCCGAGATTAGTAAAAAAATCTCTCTTCCTTATACCCTATGCATTTTTTTACCTGCTGCTTCTAAGCTGTATTTAATTAGGGTTGTTTGTTCAGCTGTCTCTTTAAGGGTGGGGACTCAGTTTCCTCTTACCCTCCTGGCTCTGCCAGAGCTGAGCTTGCTGATTTTTAAAGTTCTAGGTGTTAAGTCCCACTAATTATAAGAACTCACAGAACTATGCTCCCTGGTTTTCAAAGCCAAATGATATAGAGATTTGTCTTCCCTATATAGGTTCCTGTGTTTGGGGTGCCTGGTGTGAGGGCCTATTTATTTCCTCTATCCATGTCCTCAGCATCTTTCTCTCCTGCAGACAGTATTGTGGGTCAGTCTGACTCCTGACCACATCTCTTACCCTGTTTGATGTGTCCTCTTCTTTACATTTATCTACAGAGAATCTGTTCTACCAGTCTTTGGGTCATTTTCTGGGTTATTTATACTGATGTGGATGTTACCTAGTTGTAGCCATAAGATAAGGTGAGCGGGGGATCCTTCAACTCCATCTTTCTTCACTCTCCAAACAGGAGTTTATAGTGCTTTACCTTCCTTTCTTGTCAGAACACTTTGTCAGAAGTTCAAATACAAGAAAATACACATAAAACACTCTCACTTAACTTCTGAAATAAGAGTATACATCCTATGTAAGTCTTATTACATGAAAAATTTATGACAATTATCTAAACATATGGGAGATGATCATAAAGAACATAAAAATGTACTGATAATCTATACCACATACCAAATTATTTATTAGAAAGATTTCAATAGAATTAACTTTACTAGAATGAGCTGTAGAATTAGTGTTAAAAATATATAGTGGCTACATTCATTTTGAAAGATTAAGAATATTTTTTAATTTAAATTTAAAGTGAATTTCTTACTCATGAAAATAAAAAGTGGCTCTGGTTTGAATCAAAACTGGCAAAGGAAAAACTAACTCAGTTCATTTACAAAGTGTAACTATCAGTAAAATTAGAAATGTAAATAAAAAACTACCTCTAAAGTCTTTAGAGAATCTTATTTGTTGATATATATAATATGGATACAAGCTTTAATCATAAAACAGTAACCCTATTATTTGAACTCTGAGCTCAAGTAAACAAACAAAATGGTAGATATTGTTTCATAATTTAAAAAATAGTTATAGAGTATATGGGCAAAATATTATAGAGAAATTAACTATGCTCAAGAAACTTATTGCCAAATCATTATAAACAAAATATATACATCTACTCATAGACCATATCTTGTCACAAGTGAAACAACTTCTTTCCCAGGAAAAGAAAGTTTTCTTGTTTTTAGAATTAATTTTTTTTGCCCTAACTTTATTCTCAGTTCAAAAATATATATCAGAGAGTGTTATTGCTTAAATTGTGTCACTTCCCAAAATATGTTTAAAAACTAATTCTTGAGGGGCGCCTGGGTGGCTCATTGGGTTAAAGCCTCTGCCTTGGGGTGCCTGGGTGGCTCAGTGGGTTAAGCCTCTGCCTTTGGCTCAGGTCATGATCTCAGGGTCCCGGGATCGAGCTCCACATTGGGCTCTCTGCTCAGCGGGGAGCCTGCTTCCCCACTCTCTCTCTGCCTGCCTCTCTGCCTACTTGTGATCTCCCTCTGTCAAATAAACAAATAAAATATTAAAAAAAAAATAAAGCCTCTGCCTTCGGCTCAGGTCATGATCCCGGGGTCCTGGAATTGAGCCCCGCATTGGGCTCTCTGCTCAGCGGGGAGCCTGCTTCCTCCTCTCTCTCTGCCTGCCTCTCTGTCTACTTGTGATCTCTGTCTGTCAAATAATAAATAAAATCTTAAAAAAAAATGTAAAAAAAACCCCACAAAACTAATTCTTGACACTTGCATGTTAACCTGTTTGCAAATAGGGTCTTTATAGATGTAATCAAGTTAAGGTCATACTGAACTATGGCGGGCTCTAATCTAACTGTGTCCTTATAAAGAAGAGCAGAAAAAACATAGGAACCCAGGGAGAAAACCAGGTAAAGAGTGAGGCAGAGACTGAAATAATGAGTTTATAAACCAAGGAATGCTAAGGATTGCCAGGAAACAACAGAAGCAAAGAGAAAGGAATATAACAGATTCTTCACTAAAGCCCTCAAAAGAGCATGGACCTGCAGACAACTTGATTTTGGACTTTCAGCTTCAAGAATTGTGAAAGAGTAATTCTTTAAAATTTGAGCCATTCAGTTTGTGGTAACTTGTTACAGCACACCTAGGAAACTAATATAAAGACCCAAACTACTGTTTACTTCTATTTTTCTAGTGTAAATATCAGTTTCTCAGAATAAGCATCAGTGCATACATAAAAGATACTAAAATTCTTTTTTTTTTGAAGAAGAAGAAAATTCTTCAAATCACTCTACCTTGCACATGGATTATTTCTCCAAATAATAGTGGCTGATACAAAGTTAAAATTTTAGAACAGGCAGTAAGTCCATGAACACCCAAGTAATATTACTTGGAAAATTTAGAATGTACATTCAAAGATGCAAAGGTCAACAGTCATTTTTTTTAACAACTACATTTTTAAATAGTGAATTTTTTTTAAGGTTTTTAAAATTTATTTAAATTTTGTTAGTTAACATATAGTGCAATATTGGTTTCTGGATTAGAATTCAGTGATTCATCACTTACACATAACAAGTGCCCTCTTTAAAAAAGGAAAGAAAACAGATGAACATATGGAAAAGGGTAAAGGAAAAAAAGGAAAGAGGGAATGAGCCACAAGTGACCTTTTTTTTTTTTTAATTTTTAAGATTTTATTTACTTAATTGAGATAGAGAGAGCAGGAGTAGGGGGAGGGGAGGGGCAGAGGGAGAGGGGAAAAAGACTGCCTGTGGATCAGGGAGCCTGACATGGGGCTTGATCCTAGAATTCCAGGATCATGACCTGTACCAAAGGCAGACACTTAACTGACTAAGCCAACCAGGTGTTCCCACCTGTTTTCTTTCTTAAACTCCACATATGAGTGAGACCATATGGTATTTTTCTTTCTCTGACTGCCTTATTCCACTTAGCATAATATACTCTAGCTCTACCACAATCATTGCAAATGGGAAGATTTCATTTTTTCTGATGGCTGAATAATATTCCACTGTGATGTATGTAAATATATATATATATATACCACAACTTCTTCATCCATTCATCAGTTGATGGACATTTGGGCTCTCTCCATAGTTTGGCTACTATTGATAATGCTGCTATCAACATCAGGGTGCATGTTCCCCTTTGAATCTAAACAGTGATTTTTTTTTATACATTGCATTTTCATATGTTTAAACACAAACTGCCTGTTGGGAAAATGCAATGAATAAAATTTAGTAGCAATATGACAACATGATGATGTAAAAGAAATTTGGCATAAGTATAACAGACAAATTCATTCTTTCTTTAGAAAGAGTTGAGCCTGCTATAAGGGAAACTGTTTTCAATAATTTTGCAAAAAGTAGAATAACTATATCACCTATTTATTGAATTATGAACTATGCCAGTGCTAAATACCTAGGATATTTACTTATATCATCTATCCCATTTAATCCTTGATATTATATTATTATTAGCATCTAAATTTTAAAGATGTACAAACTGGAGGTCAAAGGGAATCAGTAATTTGTCTAAGGTCACACAGATGGAAGGTGTGGCAGTGTTGTGGTTGATTAGTCAGTCTTAATATGTTCTTTGAATTTGTGTTCTTATATCGCAGACTTATAAGCCATACTTGGTATGTTCTACTTGCCTTTCAAAGTACTAAAAGTTTTTATAATTATAATTTTCCAATTAGCCTCTAAATATGGGAAATAAGTGAAATAGCGTTTTGATGAAAATTATGAATATCTGTGGCTTACTAATGACACGGTCATAAGCAGAATGGAATTCAAAGAGAACAAAGGGCTGGTTCTTAATATAATGTGGAAGAAGTATAAATTAGAGCTATCTGATATAAGACGTATTGCTGTGGTTAAAGAATAACTTAAGATCAAAATAGGATATGAAATGGGAATGAGTTAAAAATATTAGAGAAAAAATGTGATAAAATTGGTTGCATATGGAGAAGCAGTACATATAGAAACTATTTCTACTAATTTAGCAATGGTCAATTTAAGGCATTTTTAAAAAGATTTATTTTGGAAAGAGAGCACACAAGTGGGAGGAAAGGCAGAGGAAGAGGGAGAGAGAGAATCTCCAACAGACTCCCCATTGAGCGCAAAGCCCCCCACAGGGCTCAATGCCACAATCCAGAGATTATGATCTGAGAAATCAAGAGCTGGACACTCAACTGACTGAGCCACCCAGGTGCCCCATTAAAATTTTTCTTAAAATAGTTAAGTTGATCATATCAAACTAAGAAATGATTTAAATCATGATTAAAGTACAAGAAAACCTCTTTTAGAGAGGATTACTAAAACTACGCAAAGGGTTATTAGAAACAACTTCCTACTCCTGAGAGCTGTTATACTAGATCAGTATGCTGAAGGAAGCGGTGGAAACTAGTTTTTTAAAGATCCTTAGGAACAGAAGGCATACATTACTAGCAGCTCAGAAAGGGTTAGGTGTGTCTCTGCCAGAAGGCAGCCGGTGGATAACCACTCTTTGTTCTACAAAATCCAGTGACTACATAATAATGCTATTCTTATAACTGTGAGGCAAGGGCAACACAGCTGCTTTTCCCTTTCTTTGGTGATCAGGATTTGCTGTCCAAAAAGTTGAAGAATAATTTGAATGTAATTAGATGAAATTTTCCCCAACAGAAAAGCAAGACTTAATTTTGACTCTAGTTACTGAAAGAAAACTCAGAAACTGTACACTGGGCTTTTTAAACATTTATGTCCTCCTTTACTTAGAAAGCATTCCTCTATGTACAACTTAAAAAGCAGACTTGTCTGCGAGATGACCTTAGGCCTATGAGTTGAATTACTACTAAATAAAAAATCCTGAGCATATCTATAGTTTCTTTGTTTGTATAAAATCTTTTGAAAAATTCAATTTTAATGCATTCTACTTAAATTTTTATGAGTTTATTTTTATTTCATTTTATATTCATCTACTTAAGTCTTTATACTTCATGAAGATGGAAAAGGCAGATACCTTATAGTTAAAATTTTTTCTTTAAAATACAGTGAATTTCTTTCCAAGCAAACTTTCCCCTTAACTGGTAATATAATTAATTTCAATTTTGAAGAGGGCACTGTGGTCCACAATCCTTGGCTGACTCTTCTTCCAAGAGCAGTAAGAGCTGCTGAGAAAGGAACTAAAAGTTCCATGAGTTCTTTTGATGCAGGATTCTTACAAAATATAAAGCTGTGAGGAACGTAAAGGGATTACTTCCCAAGATTTTGGAACACTTCAGAACAGTTGTTAAAAAGAAGTGAGTAAACAAGTGCTGGAATTAAACAAAAAAATTTCATAAATGGTGTGGATAATTCCAAAATAAGTAGAAAAGAATTCTAACCTCTGAAACAATTTAGTATTTGTAGTTAGATGATTATGTGTCCAAGATGGATACAAATGGCAGTCTTTTCAAACATAGCTACTTAATTTCTGTTATTTAAATTTTTATTTTATATTTAGGGATTTAATGCAGCTCTATACTATGAAATACAATATGCAGAGACCTTAGTGTAGTTTTTGACAGGTAAAAATGCTCAGGAAAAAAGAAAAGAAAGAAAGAAAGAGCTTAGCTATAGAGAAATAACTATATTAGCTATGCATAATATATAAAGTTTTTATACTAAAGAACACTGTTTTTCTTCATTAAAATGCAAGATAATACTACCTGTTTCTACATACTAGACAACAGAAAACTCATAATATAATTATTTCATTGCTTGCCTCCAAGAAATTGTTGACATCCTCTGTGGCCATCTGCCAAGGTGGTCATTCCTTTGTGTATGATGGACTTAAAGAAGTATCAAGGTTCGGTGGACTGATGAAAGAAAATATTCTGTGCTCTTGGCTTCTTGTATTTATTTCCTTGGTCCTGTTAAAAAGGAAAGAAGAGTGAACTTACCAATTCTGAACAGATAACCAGTTATTCTGTATTTCTTTAGATTCACATTTAAGGACATCTTGAGATTTTTATGAGTTCTCATTAAGAATTATGGAATTTTTAAGAATTATGGAATTTTTGTCACCAAAGGCAAAGGAAACAAAAGCAAAAATGAACTTTTGGGACTTCATCAAGATCAAAAGCTTCTGCACAGCAAAGGAGACAGTCAACAAAACAAAGAGGCAACCCACGGAATGGGAGAAGATATTTGCAAATGACAGTACAGACAAAAGGTTGATATCCAGGATCTATAAAGAACTTCTCAAACTCAGCACATG
>PISX010016677.1:0-45607 GCA_004024625.1 Mellivora capensis
ATCCTCTCCAACACACGTTGTTTCCTGTCTTGCTAATTTTGGCCATTCTAACTGGTGTGAGGTGGTATCTCAATGTGGTTTTAATTTGAATCTCCCTGATGGCTAGTGATGATGAACATTTTTTCATGTGTTTGATAGCCATTTGTATGTCTTCATTGGAGAAGTGTCTGTTCATATCTTCTGCCCATTTTTTGATATGGTTATCTGTTTTGCGTGTGTTGAGTTTGAGAAGTTCTTTATAGATCCTGGATATCAACCTTTTGTCTGTACTGTCATTTGCAAATATCTTCTCCCATTCTGTGGGTTGCCTCTTTGTTTTGTTGACTTAGAGATTTTTCTTGCATTTTGTAGGAGGGATTAAGGGAACAGGTAAACAGGAAGTCTGAAATATTCACCATAAATATTCTTTTTTTTAAAGGTTTTTGTTATTTATTTGACACAGACATAGAGAGCACAAGTAGGCAGAGCAGCAGGCAGGGGGAGAGGGAGAAGCAATCTCTCTGCTGAGCAGGAAGCCCAATATGGGGCTCGATCTCAGGACCCCAGGATCACGACCCGAGCTGAAGGCAGCCTCTCAACTGACTGAGCCACCCAGGTGCCCCAATATTTATTCTTATAAGTTACATTTTCTCTACTTTTACTTACTTGTCTCATTATTTTTCTTTTTAGTTTTAGTCACTTTACTATAATTTCCTTTTTTTCCTCTCTCACTTTTCTTTCATATCTAATTGCCCATAGAGGAATTAAATAGTTTTGGAGCATGTTGAGCTCTTTAAGAAAAATAGATGATCAAGTAAGTTGCTCAAAGTCATACTCTATTAGGAAGTGGGAGAACTAGATATAAAATTTTCCTCCCTTCAAAGTCATTCTTCCACTAAAACAATCTACTTTACAAAATTTGTGTGTATTTTTAAAATTATCACTTAGAAAGGAATACAAAGTGCACATGCCCCTTAAAATGGGCAGGCTAAAGAGAGCATATTATATTGTCCTTGAATTTGAATTCTGCATAAAAAAAATATAACTCAGATTTTTGTAATTCTAATAATTAATATAAAAAACAACTTAGAATTAGCTATGAACTTGCTATATATGTCATTAAATATATAATATATGTAAGATGAGCCCAATTCCTATACAATTAACTTCATTTTATTTCTAAAATGAAAAATTTTATATTTTTATTAAAATAAAATTTTACATAAAATATCAATTTATAAATTATAAATTGAAGATGATTTTGTTAAGTTCTTACTAACCAGCTAAACCACAATGTAATAAGCCATTAAAATTAAGAAAGCTATTTATATATTTAATATCTTAATTACTCTGTACCACAGCATCTAAAGAGTTTGCAATTCTTGGTTTTTCTGTGGTTATAAAAAAGATATTAGTAAATGTATTTTCTGTTACTTTAAAATTGTCTTAAAGATCTTCTACACTTCAGAATAAAGATGTACTTAACAATAATACCTAAGTGACACACTTTAAGAAAAAGTCAATATATTAATCTTTTTGGAAGGAGAATAAGCAAGGAGGGAGGGGTTAGAGGGAATGATCAATTATCCTGAGGAAAATATAAGTCAGTTTTAGCTGTGCTTAAAATCTGTGCACAGCTTTACTTATTTACTTCTGATTTTACAAGGGAAAAATAAGATGTCCTTTCGATATTACTTCTCTAAAGTAACTCCAGAAGGGTGTATGACAAGTAAGAAGGGTGGGTCTATATTGTAGGCTTTTGACTGGGGCCTGGAAGCAAAACCAGCCAGATGAAGTCATCAGTATGGGAAGAAAATGTATGGGAACGTGTATACATGTATACATGACCAATTATCTTGTTTGGGAACCATGTAAATGCATTTATTTTCAAACAAATTTAAAATTAATTTAAAAATAAAAGGATACCTTCTAGGTTATTTCTCAGCTGAGTGGATCTGATCACCCCATTTGCTGAGGCCAATGTTGGTAGTGTTGCTAAAAGGCAAAGTGTCTTTCTCAGTGTCCTCTTACTTGTCTGGTTGCCATAGACTTTGGTGAGTTTGATCTAGCCTGTCTTTTAAAATTGTCTAATTAGGATATAATCTTACAGAAACAATGTACACAAATTTGATGCAATAGAAATGCACAAAAATCTCAGAAACTTTATTGAGGAACTTATTAATTTCTTATAGTGATGTCAGAAACAAATTAACATGAAATATTGTTGGCATCAAATGTTCATTCTTCAGAGGTCCTGAATAGTGACATCCTAGCTACTTTAATTCCATTATTTCTTCTCAAAGACAACTCTAGATGAGAAGTAATCTCATTGAGACAGATGAATCTATATGGCTCTAATTTCCATACGAATTGCAAGATTAAGGAGGAGGCTTTGTGCCTGGAGCCTATGAGATGGGTAAAAATGAGCATCACATATGCCAGAAGAAGGCGCCTTAATAAGGCCTAGGCTTTGGGGAGAAGTGAGGCAATGTGGAATGTAAAAGTATTGTAGTTTTTTCCCCCCTTGAATGTGGAACAGCAAGTTTAAAAAGTGAATGGTGTCTTTTATGGGTGGACTTCAGTAGTAAAGCAAATGCATCCTATTGCTCAGTGCCAAAGAAAGAGAAGAATTTTGTGTGTTCTGTATGTCACAGCCCTGTGGTGAGCCCTGAGGCATAAATTGTAGACAAATCCCACAGCAGTAGTAAGGCAGACAAATTGCCTTTATATATCTTAAGGCATAAAAGTTAAGAGCAGATATAAGTAATAGCAAAAATTCATATGAGCTCAGGGGCCAAGATGTAGTTGGTATGGCAAATATCACTTTGAATTTTCTCACCTTTGTGTAAAATAAAATCCTAGCTATATTCTTTCCATTAATGGAAACACATGATAAGGTGCTTGGTAGGTATGAGACCCATGTAGAGACTGGCCCTTGAGTCCAAGTGGATGAAATTCTAGGAGTGCAGGGTGAAGCAGTTTTTTCATTAAAGATTACATCTCTGGGGATAACAGCAATAGAAATAGCAAATTATCAGACTTGTTGGGCTATGTTTTTCTTTCAATTAAATTTTCCTTAGTTATAACCATATGTTCATTTAATCATTAATACTTAACAAGTATTTATTCACTTAACAAGTATTTATTACACAACTATACATCAGACATCCTTTTAAGAACTTTGCAAACAACAGTGAACAAAAGACACAATTTGTCTTTTCATGGAGCTTTCATTCTGTTGAAAGGGATGGATTAAAAGCAAAATAAGTAAAATACAGACCATTGTTTCAAGTGGTATGAGAAGAAATGAGACAGACAAGCGAGCTGTGAAACATAAGGGAAGACTGGAATTTTAGATCATTGTACAAGGAAGGCCCTCCTGGGAAACTCATTACTCAGTGAAGACACAAAGGAAATAATGGAATAAGCTGCATGCATGCATAGCCCAGGAAATCCCAAGTGATGGGCCTCTGGCAGAAGATACCTGGCAAATTGAAGGAACATTCTGGAAATGCCCAGTTGAAAAGGATAGAATCGTAGGAGATGGTGCTCAGAAGGAATGGGACAAAAGAAGAGGGAGGGCTTCTCAGGCTTTTGTAGGTGAGAGCATTATGATTTTACTCAGGGTGAGCTCACCAGAGAGGGTTCTGAAAGTTGGGGGAGAAGTAATCTCTGGCCCATGTGTCAGTGGTGACTTTCTAGAAAGGAAGTTTCTAGGAAGGACTGTAGTGGGGGCACGAAGTGATGTTTGAAGACCAGCTAGGACTACAGCAGTGTCTGTGCAAGACATGGACAGTGGATAGCCATGGAACTGGTTGAGAAGGCAAAGCTGTCAGATCCCGATTTGTTTTTTGGGAGTTGAGTGAAATATATTGGATGAATGATTAGATATAGGATGTAAGGGGAAGAAAGGAATCAAGATAAGACCTGGTATGTGTTTGTTTCTTGCTTGAATAACAAAAAAATAATGGAGTTTCCACTTTCTGAGTGGGAAGAACTTTAAGAACAGGTATAAGGGGACAGATGAATATCAGTACCTTGATTTTGGATTAATAAATTTGAGATGCTAATTAGTAATCTGATTGGAGGAGTCCTAAGTTAGAGATACAATGTATAATTATCACCATATAGATGGGATTTAAGGCCAGAAGACTGCATGAGAATGTGTAATAGGTTACTGTTAAAAGACATCAAGATTTGGACAGCTGTGAGGTGCAGGAAGATAGAAGATCAGTGTCACAGCCACTGGGTCCTGGTGTTGATAAGGTTTGGAACATCATACCATCACACTCTGGGCTTGTAGACTATAGACTGTAGACTATAGAATCTGCAAGTGAATCACAGCAAAATTCTTTGGTACAAACACAGGATTAGCCAACTTTCCCCTGAGCCAGGACGATGCCTGGCCTGTAGGAAGGTCTTGGCTCCTTCACTATCTACCCGCCCCACGGCATTGCTTCTTGCAGTAGCAAATGACCACATACTTTAAAGGAGCCAATTCAGTTTTTCTCTATCCTGTTATGCCCTTTGTTTCACTGAATTTATCATGCTCTGAAATTATCTTGTTTATTTATTTAGTTATTTTCTGAAGCCCTCATTGGAACATAGATTCTTTGATGGTGATTACATCTGTCTCACTTGCTGCTATAACCTCTGTGCCCAGAAGAATGCCCAGCGCATAAGAACTGTATTTATGATATGCACATATTTATGATATGTACTTAGTATCTTCTCTATAAATCACAGTGTGATCTGAAGGAGCCCCTGTACCCTCACAAAGAGAGGGAGCCCACATGGATGCCTGCTGCTCCCTTATATGCCCTTAATGCTTTACTTTTTAATCCATTTCCTCGCATTCAGACAGATGAAAATTATTCCTGGACTAAATTTGATTTTAGGTCCAATTGAAGTAGATAGGGAGTAGGTAGGGACCTTTTTTTTTTTTTTTTCCTAACTGAAAGAAGACTTCTAAAGAAATAGGACCAAAAGTTATAGTTAGATCCTTTACTGCATACCATGGATTTGTTAGTCTTTTTTCTTGAATATCTTTTGTGATGAAATGATTTTGGGACCATAAGTCAGAACAACTGACTTCAGATCCCAATGAGGGACATAGTGAATGTGACCACGGAGATATCATTTTCGAGTTTGCTCATTGTCAAAGTGGAACAGTAATGTGTACCTTACAAAATTTTAGAAAGGAAATGAGTTATATGGCTCTGCAAATGCCACATGCCTGCTCCGCTGTGGTTGACTCAGGCAAGATGCTCACCCACTCCTTCTTTCCCATTGATAGATCACTACATGGAGCACTGGGGGAGGTGCCAGACAGGTAGAGTACTGAGTCTTTTCTGCTCACTCCACAGGCTAACCGAGCCTCTACCAGGCTCTTCCCTGAGACCTGCAACCTTGATATCTGAGCTTCAAGACTCCTCTGAGAAAACTATGGTCCCCACATTCCTATTTTCTCTAAGGGGATCTCCAAATCTGTATGCTTCTGGAGAGCACCACCTAATAAATGGCTTCTCCTATTAGAGTGATGTCAACAGTGCATCACAGAATTTGCCTTAAGCAGTAGGAAGGAAACTAGAATTCCTCGTAAGTGTGAGCATGAGAGAAGGACCTCAGATCTCCAGAAAGTGAGACAGTGCCTCACTTTCTGTCTTTCTTCCCTTTGTACCATCTGGTATCAAAATCAGATTAACACTCCTAGGGTATAGTTTGGATCATGATTGTCTCTGCTCTAAGATCTTTACAACCTCTCTAATACCTAACAAAATAGATGATCTTGCCATCCACAATCTGCTGCACCATTTATTAGTTGAAGATTTGTGGTCAAGACATTTAACTCCTCTGCCTTGTTTTCCTCATCTAGAATGTGGATAATTTTAGCACTTACTATAGTCTTGTTGGGAGGATTAGATGCATTAGCTCATTCAAGCATTTAGAAAAAGTTTGGCATATAATGCTTATTATTGATGATAATAATAAGTTATTGTTAATTGTTGTTATATGGTACTACCTTTCCTAAAGGAATGAAATAATGAATAATGAAAAGAGCATGTTTTCAAAATCAATTAGATATATATTTAAAATCTAAGTCCAAAATATACCAGTTTTGTTATGTTAGGCAAAATGTCTCTTTTCACCAGAAAAGTGGGGTTAGTAATTCTTTGTCTAGTGATTGTAATTATTAGAGTCAATTACATTAAATAATATGTGATTATTTCCTGCCCCAAACAGATATGTAATAAGTTTAGTTCTTAAAAATCAACTTAAGGGGCACCTGAGTAGAGTAGCTCAGTCAGTTAAGCATCTGACTTTGGCTTAGGTCATGATCTCAGGGTCCTGGGATTGGAACCCTGTGTTGGGGTCCCTGCTCACTGGGCAGTCTGCTTGTCCCTCTGCCCCTCCCCCACTCATATTCTCTCTCTCTCTCAAATAAATAAAATCTTTTTTTAAAAAAATCAACTTAATTTCATTACTCAAAATTCTTCACAATGGATTTAGCTTTATTTTTGAGATTATACAAATGCATATATTTTGAAAATAATGAAGTATGTATTAAAAATATGAGGAAAATAGTAAAGATTATCTGAAATTTTATCTGCCTAAGACAGTCACTATCCACTCTTCATAGACCTTCCATTCATGGTTTTTTATGCATGTTAAGCCATATAGTCATACTTACATAATATTTCATACTGGGTCCACATCACACCTCTTATATTTACTTTTTAATATTTTTATTACAGTATACTTGACATACAGCAAACTGCATATAATTTTCAAATTATAAAGTATATAATTTGAAAAATTTTGCATGTGTATACACCATGAAACCATCACCACAATCAAGATAATTGCTATATCCCATAACCTAAAAGTTTCTTTATACCATTTTTATGATCCCTCTTTCCTCCCTACCCTGCTTTCTGTCCCTCTGGATTAATTTGCATCTTTTAAGATGTTATACGAATGGAATCACATAACACATACTCTTTTTTGTCTAACTTCTTCACTTAGCATTAACTGTTTTAGATTTATTTATATTATTTCAGATATCATTAGTTCATGTCACTTATTGCTGAATAGTATACAGTAATGCAATCTGTTTATCCAGTAATCTGTGATGAACATTTGGGTTATACTCAGTTTTTGACTATTACAAATAAGTTGCTTACAAATGAGCATTTGAATACAAGTCTTTGTGTATTTGCATATGCTTTCATCCTTTGCACTCAGATACCTAGGAGTAAAATGACTGGGTCTGATGGTGGGCATGTACTTAATTTTTAAAATTTCTAGACGTTTTTCCAAAGTAGTCAGAATATTTTACATTACCAAGAGCAGTGAATGAGACTTGTGGTCCAGGTTTTCCACAGCCTCACAAATGCTTCTTATGATAAGGTTTTGTTTTCAAGATGTTCTAGTGGATACATGCTATCTCATCGTGCTTTCAGTTTGTATTTCCCTACTGACTAATGATGTTGAACATCTTTTCAAGTGCTTATTTGCTATCTGTAAATCTTCTTCTGTGATGTCTATTCAAATCTTTTGTCAGAATCAATCAGATGTATGTTTAAATCCTAGGTCCAAAAGGTACTAAGTTCTTTATATTAGGCAAGAGGCCTAGTTTTTGTTATTGGGTTGTTTTCTTATTATTTTGAAAAGTCTTTATATATTCTGGATACAAGTCCTTTACCAGATATGTGGATTATAAAAATTGTCTCACGATTTCTGGACTATAGCTTCATTTGTTTGAGGAGTTCTGTGAGGCACTTGGCTGGCTCAGTAGATAGAGCTTATGACTCTTAAACACAGGGTTGTGAGTTTGAGTTCCATGTTGGGCATAGAGATTACCTAAAAAACAGTTGTTGGTTTTTTTTTTTTTCCTCAAAGAACAAGAGTTCTTAATTTTGATGCGGTATGATTTATCAAGTTTTTATTCTAGGGATCATTCTTTTAGTATTTATATGTAAAATATTTGCTGTACTGAAGGCCATAGATTTTCCTGTTTTCTTCCAGAAGTTTTATAGTTTTATGTGTTATATTTAACTCTGTTAACCATTTGAGATATGGTTTTTAGTGTGGTGAAAACTATGAATCAAAGTGCATTTTTTGGGTATATGGACATACAGTTTTTCCAATATTACTTATTGAAATGACAACATGTATACATCTTTTTTTTTCCCACTGAATTACCTTTGCATCTTTGTTAAAAGTCAATTGACCATATACGTATTGGTCTTATTGGATTATTACTGGACTCTCCATTCTGTTCTATTGTTTGTCTATCCTGTTGCCAAAACTATACTGTTTTATTATTTTGAAGTCAGGTAGGTCTCCAACTCTCTTCTTTTTCAAAGTTGTGTTAGATATTCTAGATCCTTTTGCATTTTTATCTGAATTTTACAATAAGCATATAAATTTCTGTAAAAAAGGGATGCTACAGTTTTGATATGGATTACTTTGCATTAAATGACCAATTAAGGAGTATTAACAATCTTGACATATAAAATAATATTCATGCATATTCTAAAATTTCCACATTTATTTAAATACATATATTTAAGATAAATAGAATATTTGGGTGCCTGGGTGGCTCAGTTGGTTAAGGTCACAATTCCAGGGTCTGAGTATCAGGCTCCCTGCTGAGGAGGGTCAGTGGGAAGTCTGCTTCTCCGTCTGCCCTGCCCCCTGCTCATGCTCATACTCTCTCTCTTTCTTAAAAATAAATAAATTTAAAAGGAATATTTTACATGAAAACATAATTTTTCATCTTACATACTTTAAAAAATCATAGTTTTGTAGGTAATTTTTGTTTTGCTCTATTCCTCTCTTCTTCTTTCTTTTCCCCACCCTCTTTCCAGGACAAATGTAAACAATGACACCATCAGTGCATGTTCATCCATTATTGTTTGCATGCTAAAAAAAATAATTTAGATATTTTTGACCATCATGAAAATGTGCCTCCGAGGTCTCTGATAGCAGGGAGCTTATTTGACTTGTGGTCCCAGCTCATGAACTCCTAAATCCATTCTCATGCTGCCAATTAAGATGCCATTTAAAATGTTAACACCCAGGATACCTGGGTGGCTCGGTCAGTTAAGTGTCTGCCTTCTGCACAGGTCATCATCCCAGCTCAGGTCATCACCCCAGAGTCCTGGGATTGAGTCCCAGATCAGTCTCCATGTTCAGCAGGGAGCCTGCTTCTCCCTCTCCCTCTGCCCCTCCTCCCTGCTTGCTCGCACTCACTCTCTCTCTTCTTCTCTCTCTCTCTCTATATCAAGTAAATAAAATCTTTAAAAACTAATAAAAATTAAACCTCTGTGCACCAACAATATAGCAACTAAGCATATGATCAGAAACACAAAATGATCTAAAAATAAAATTGCATTTAGAGAGTTTAACTTTTAGAAATGGATAGTCATATAATAGTAAAGAAAATAAGTGCAAAAAATTGAATAATATAGTTAATGAAGTCATACATACAGCAATTCCTGCATTATTTAAATTAGAGAAATATATAAAGAGTTTGTTTAGAAATTTTAACATGATTTCTCTGGGTATTTTTTGTTGTTGAGTACAGCTGACACATAATATTATATTAGTTTCAGGTGTACAACACAGCGATCTAAGTTTATACATTAGGTTATGCTCACAAGTATAGCTTCTGTCTGTCACCGTACATCGCTGTTACAGTATCATTAACTATATTCCTTATGCTGTGCCCTTTATTCTGAGTATTTTGTTTTAAACTATAGTCTCACTATTTTGTCATTGAATGGGGTTTGTTATGATTTGTTTTTCAATTCCTGTCTCTCCTTGTTCTTTTTCCCCTTCTAGAATTCTTATTATCTGCGTGTTGCAGAAAGAATTCCTATTATCTGCATATTGTATCTCCCAGTTTGGCCCTCCAACTCTCTTCTCCTATTTTCCATCTTCTGTATTGTATTGTATCTGTGTTGTGAGATTTTCATTCCATGGTCTTACAGGCTACTGGTTGGATTCTCAAGGGTAATGGTCATCTCCTTTTGTCAACTGGTAGATTTTCAAATTTAATAATCATTTTTAATTTATCCATTTTTTTTTTCTTTTGACTGTTGTTGTTTGTGCCACATTTGTAATTTTGTTAGTGTTCATTACTGTTTTATCCAAATCATCAGCTGCTTCCTTAATAATTCTTTTTCAGTAGTTGCAGCTTGATCTGGTGTTCCGCTTCTTTTTCTTCTCTAACTTGGTGGGTTTCCTGACGTGTTATTTTGCTCTACACATTCATAACTTACTTGGCTTAAGATCATTCAGGCTCATGTAGGCAGGGACTACCTTGAGAGTGGATAGCAGTCTCCTCTTCCGAGGGCTGGCTCTCTAGAAGCCCCAAAGGAAGGTGCTCTGTACCCTAGGCTTCTTAGCTACAGTGATCAACAGGTTCCCAATTTAAGGCATAGAGAATATTTAGCCCACAGTTGCCCTCTAAGAGGCCCTAGTTCTCTATGGGAGCAAAGATACTTAGGCGCTCCTAGCTACCTGCAAAGCCTATTTGGTTTTTCTTCTATAGGGCCTCTACAGACTTATTTTCTCCAGTTTCATCATTTTTCTGAATTTTTATCCATGGACTCTTAGCTCCAATTTCCAGGACCAGAAGAGGACCTTGATTAAGCTTGATTTTACTCTTTATCCAGATTCCAAAAGACTTCATTTCCTTGATTTATCATATGGGTCCCATTTTCTGGCAACAACTCTGGCAAGGAAGGATGATTGGTGATCCATTGTACTGGAGCTGGGAGTAGAGAGCCACATGGAATTCCATATTCTTGCTATTCCTCAAATAAATCCCATGTATATTTAAAAAGGAAAACTTGTGTTCCTTAAAATAGACCCAAATATTCTTCCTTCATTCCTTTGCTTACACCTGGAATGCTTTCCTCCCATCATTTTCCCAGTCAGTAAATATTACTGTTTTTCTAAATATACCTTAAATGCTTCCTCCTTGAAGCATTTCAACTTTTTTTTTTGCTTCTCTGTTATGTAATTCCATATTCTAGAATAGTTTCACATGCAATAGTGTTGCTTTCTCTTAAGGCATATTAAATACCAGTTGCCCCCAGTTTATAAAATTAGGTATAGGGCAAAGAGAGCTATTAAATGTTTTGAAGTAATACCATGTACAACAAAAACCTTAATTTTAAATGCTTACAGGACTCAGGTCTCCTTAATGCATTTGGAGGTAGGAGGATCTGGCCTTCGGTGACCTACAGAGCACATGCCTTGGCTCTCAGTCGCCTCCCGTCAGCAGCTGCTCTAAATTATGAATGCCAGTCTTTCCAGAACTTCCAAACTTTTTTTTTTAAAGATTTTTATTTATTTGACAGAGAGAGACACAGCGAGAGAGAGAACACAAGCAGGGGGAGTGGGAGAGGGAGAAGCAGTCTTCCCGCTGAGCAGGGTGCCCAATGCTTCCCTCACAGAATTAGCTCCATAGAAATGGGTTAATTCTTCTTTTTTTTTTTAAGATTTTATTTATTTATTTGACAGAGATCACAACTAGGCAGAGAGGCAGGCAGAGGGGCGGGGAAGCAGACTCCCCGCTGAGCAGAGAGCCCGATGCGGGGCTCGATCCCAGGACCCCGGGATCCTGACCTGAGCCGAAGTCAGCAGCTTAACCCACTGAGCCACCCAGGCGCCCCAGAAATGGTTAATTCTAATTAACCCCACTCCTCACTTATATTAAAATTACCATTCATGGGGCACCTGGGTGGCTCAGTCATTAAGCGTCTGCCTTCGGCTCAGGTCATGATCTCAAGGTCCTGGGATAGAGCCCCGCATTGGACTCCCTGCTCCACGGGAAGCCTGCTTTTCCCTCTCCAACTCCACTGGCTTGTGTTCCTTCTCTCACTGTCAATCTCTGTCAAGTAAATAAATAACATCTTTTAAAAAATTAGCATCCATACTGATGCAGTTAAGTGCCAACTAGAGTAGCTGTATGAGTAAAGTCAGGAAAGAGTGAGAAGATTTATCCTCAGGAGTATTTGCCCAAGAGAGAACTTTTTTTTTTTTTTTAACTCTAAAGCCTGTCTAATGGTAAATAATGGAGTAATCTGGGTCTATGTTATCTGTCCAGTGCTTCCAGAGTTCATTTGGAGACTACATGTTTCTATATGAACTTCTCTTCCTAGATTTAAAACTACTGAGGAAAAAAACTACTTGGCATTTTCTCTAGGAGTTGAGAAGGAAAAATAGGACCAGAGTATTGTCCTTTTTTATTCTTTCTTCTCTATTCATCCCTCTCCTTATAAGAGATTTTAGTGCCTATTCTCAAATTTGGGACTAAAGATTTCATAAAGTTACTTTTCCATTAAAGCTTTTGTCTCTTTGTTTATACATTTTAAAGAGAAAATTATGTTGTCAAATTTTGGGTATTAGTCTAGTCTTATTCTCTCTAGCTACATGGTTTCAAGTTACTCAGTACTTTCAGTACTTTTTTGCATGTAGCTTGGCTTTTAACCTGACTTTAAGTGATTATCACTATTAAAGTATGAGGAAAGACCAGGATTAACATGAAACTCTTGAATATGTAAAAAAAAAAAAAAATCACAGGGACGCCTGGGTGGCTCAGTTGGTTAAGCGGCTGCCTTCGGCTCAGGTTATGATCCCAGCGTCCTGGGATCGAGTCCCACATCGGGCTCCTTGCTCGGCAGGGAGCCTGCTTCTCCCTCTGCCTCTGCCTGCCACTCTGCCTGCCTGTGCTCACTCTCTAGCTCTCTCTCTCTCTGACAAATAAATAAATAAAATCTTCAAAAAAAAATCACAAGTTTAAATGATAATGATTATTATATTTATAATTTAGTGAACACTTACTATGTTCTAGAAACTAGCTAGGTGATTAAGTATTAACTTATCCAGTCTTTGTAGCAACCACTCAAAAAGCATTATGTCTCCATTTTACATATGAGAGAAGTGAGACATATGAATTTAACTTGTCCAAGGATACAGAGATGATATGTGGAGGATGCAAGATTCCAGCTCAGGAAATCTAACTCCAGAGGTCTCTATGCAATATGTTTACCCATGCAACGTACTCTTTCACTAAGGAAGATAAACTGTTTTCAGTATTGGAAGAAATACATTATATCAACTTATACAGTGTTATAATTAAATCCATCAAGTAATGAGGCTCTTGGGTGATTCAGTATAACTATGAATAAGTTCATACTGAGAAAGCCTAACTCATTCTTCACAGGTCTGAAGGATCTCCTGATCAAACAATAAAATGTAAGTCCCATAGTCAACAATGTGACTAAGATATACTGTTCTAACAACCCAATTAATTCTAAGGAACTTAAAAAAATCAGTTAGAGTGATGTCACCAAGAGGGCAACATAGGTCATTCCTGACTTTTCCCCCTCACAAGAAGAACAACTAACATTTATTCAAGAACAAGACACCACTGAGACAATCTTAGAACATGGGGGTAAAGCTGAAGCATCCCCCTGCTCTGTTCCTCAAAGACCAAGAAAGACATTAGATTCCAGTGGCATTTTTTATGTTTAGAAAAAACACTCCTAAAATTTATATATGGAACCATGAAAGACCCCAAATAGCCACAGAAATCCTAAGAAAGAAGAGCAAAGCAAGGGGTATGATGCTTCCTGATTGCAACCTGTAGTATAAAGCTATAGTCATCAAAACAGAATGGTATTGGTATAAAAACAGACAAAAAATTGGCCAGTGGAATAGAATTGAGAGCTCAGAAATAAAGCAAGCATGCATATATGATCAACTAATATTTGACAAGAGAGCCAAGAATACTTAATGCAGAAAAGATACTCAATCTCTTCAATAAATGGTGCAGAGATAAGCGGATATTTACATGTGAAAGAATGAAACTGGATCCATAGCTTAAACCACTTACAAAATTTAAAATAGGCTTAAATGTAAGTCTATAAACCATGGAGGCATATACAGTGTGTACAATGGAGTATTATGCCTCCATCAGAAAGGATGAATACCCAACTTTTATATCAGCATGGACAGGAGTGGAAGAGATTATGCTGAGTGAAATAAGTCAAGCAGAAAGAGTCAATTATATGGTTTCACTTACTTGTAGAGCATAAGGAATAACACAGAAGACATTGGGAGATGGAGAGGAGAAGTGAGTTGGGGGAAATCAGAGGGAGAGACAAACCTTGAGAGACTGTGGACTCTGAGAAACAAACTGATGGTTTTGGAGGGGAGGGGTGGGGGTTGGGTGAGCCTGGTAGTGGGTATTATGGAGGACATGTATTGCATGGAGCACTGGATGTGGTGCATTAACAATGAATCTTGGAACATTGAAATTATTGAAAATAAAATATTATTTTATTTTATTTTATTATTTTTTTTATCAAATTTTTTTATCAAATTATTGAAAATAAAATAAATAAAAATAAAATAAATAAAATTAACAAAAAATAAAATAAAACAGCAAAGTCTACAAACCATGAAACTTCTAGATGAAACATACAAACAAGCTCCCTAACATGGACCTTAGTAATGATTTTTTGGGTATGTCACCTAAAGCACAAGCCAACAAAATAAAAAATAAACAAGTGGTACTACATCAAACTAAAAAACTTCTTCATGGCAAAAGAAACCATATGGGCCAGCAATTCCATTTATGGGACTGTATCCAAAGGTAACAAAAACATTAACTTGGAAACATTCATGCACCCCCATTTTCATACCACCATTATTTATAGTAGCTAAGACATGGAAATGACTTGTTAATTGCTGGGTGAATGGATAAAGGAGTTGTGGTATGTTTGTGTGTGTGTACACACACACACACACACACACAGGCATATTATTCAATTATTAAAAAAAGCAAGGAAATTCTACCATTTACTGTAACATGGATGAACCTCAAGGACCTAGTGCTAAGTAAAATAAGTCAGAGAGAGAAAGATAAGTACTGCATGTTCTCACACATGGAATCTAAAACAATAACAACAACAAAAAAGTCCACAACACTCATAGAAAAAGAGTTGGTTACCCGAGGCAAGGGGTAGGCGGAGGGAAAGTTGGAAGCAGGTAGTCAAAAGGTACAAACTTCCAGTTACAAGATAAGTAAGTACTTCCAGTTACAAGATAATGTACAGTATAATCAATGTATCCAACACTGTTGTATGATATAGAGGAAAATTAAGAGAGTAAATCCTGAATTCTCATAAGGAGAACTTTTTTCTTTTTTTTTTTTTCTTTTTATTCTATCTATATGAGAAGATGGATATGAGCTGAATCTATTTTGGCAATCATTTCACAATACATGTAAATCAAATCATCGTGCTGTATGTCTTAGACTTATACAGTGATGCACGTCAATTATTTCTCAATAAAACTAGGGGGGGGATTCACATCTCCTAAGTAAATCCTTTGAGTTAGGTAAATTTTATCTAACTAAGTATTATAAATCTCTATGGGACACAAAGGTCACATCACTAATCCAATTAAAACTGTTCTCCTCTGTCCACTGGAGAAATCAGTATTGTTCTCTACAGCAGATCCTGTCCTAACTTAGCAAAAGGCTTTTATGCTCTAATTTTATTTAAACAGTCTCACGGGGCCCTGTTTCACAATTATATTAATAGAGTTCAGAGGTTCCAATGTATAAAACATTGCACTTTTCTGGAAAAGGAGGGAATGAACATGGGAATAAGGGGAGGTTTATAGGTCAGATGAAGATGACAGAAAACATGTGCAACCTTAGAAAATAAGTTCCAGGATGTTGTGTTGCTATTTTCCCACTTTCTTTCTTCTGTTTTTTTTTTTAAACTAGAAGATTGGAATCTACAAATAAGACTATGAAAAATGTGAAATCTGAGTTTTACTCTTATTAAATTTTTGAGTCTAGGTTTCTATAACTCATAGACTCTGAAGTGAGTGCAGTAGAGATCAACAACGATAATTTCAAGTAACACCCATGAAGAAGTGCTCAGGGAGTGAGGAATTATTTAGTGTGAAACAGAGAAGATTGGAGAATAATTTAAACATTGTTCAAAGATATGAAGAAAAATTATTCATCTCCTTCCTATTGAGAACTAACAGCAGGAAATGGGCTTTTGCTGCTATCTGAGGAATTCATGTTATTATAGAAAATAGTTTCCTCAGGCAAAAGTTTTTAGGTATTTTTTTTCAGGAATGCATTATTGAAAGATGTTTGTGGATCTCTTTTTCTGAAGGTCTTTACACACAAAATGTTTCCTCATTAGTTTTGGGAATTTTTTAAAGATCTAATTCTATAAAAATATGTAGGGATGAAAATGATATCATTTCTCGAATTCTTAAAACCTAAAACTGGATTCTGGATTTTTTTTTTCTGTAAAATGATTGTGATAAAGAGGAGAATAAATTTATTAAAACATATCATATTTTCAAAGCTTCATCTTTGATGCAGAATATTTATATCAAATCTGTATACACAGAAACTTACATGTTAGATATATACATATGATATTTAAAATGATTAAATTGTATAAATAAAAGGTGCTTTAGGAAAACCATATGACACATTGTGTGATAAAATTTGACCTTGCAAACAAAGGAACCCACACCTCAAATATAATGAAGGTACTTCATTGTCAAAGTAAACATTGATTTATGCTGTTCTGAATTGTTCTTCACAGGGGGCCTGCCAGCTCCCTCTTCAATCTCTGCACACATGCTCCGCCTTGGGAATCACTGCTCTGTGACATTCTTAGCAAAAGGTGCGTGAATATTCTCAGAGCCAGTCCAGGTGTGGTCCATGACTAGAGCTGTCTCCTGACTCACCCTGCTGGATTAAGGTGATGACTCACAAGTTAGTGTCTTCGGGCAGCTTTCCAAAAGCTATCATTTTCTTTTAAGGAGGGCATTTTCTTTTCCCCCATATCCGTGGGATAATACTTTTTAAAAACCATATGTTTACTTTTTAGCACCTTACATCACCCAGGACCAAGGACTGACTTTCTGATTTTAAAGGCATTCAAATCTCATTTATTAGGACAGCTAATATTATAAATTGAAAGCTTGTAATTTGGAAAAGGGGGCTGATTGAAAATTATTTTTACTTAACAAATCTTTCCCCAAATTGTTCTAAATTGCATCTTGAGCTAAATTGTAAGAGGAATGTTTAAAATACTTAGGTGAATGGTTGATTTTGAAACACTTTTAGAAACACCCACATGTTTACAATTTACATGCCATCTTGAAAGCATGTATTTGTTTTAGAACACGTTCCTTAGCAGCTGTACAGGAGCTTGTTAGTGTAGTTGGGAGTATCGTAGTTAAAACCAATACAGCTGCATTCATTTTAACATCATACCATAATTTTTCCCCATTTAGTCCTGATTTTTTCGCGCTAAGCCTAAATGAGTAAGGTCTCATTTTTTTTTCTTTTTTTTCCTGTCATAATGAATATAAGTGGATTGCTTAATTTGGCCAGTCTTTAAAGGGTTATAGAGAGAACTCTTTTCATATACATTATTTCCTGAAATGCCTACCCCGTCTATAATTCTAATCAGGAGATTTTATTTAAATATCATTTTCTGATCACATTTATTGAGCACATATTGCATCTGAGACATTGTGCTTAAATATGGAGGGACTAAGGGACTTAAGGTAAACATACTCATTGTTCCCACTGACCTTAATAAGAGGTATAGCTAATGAAGGCTGAAGTAAAGATAATCAGAAATCTAATAGAGCATGGAAGGTGCTGTTATGGTAGTAGTACTGGGTGGTGTGGATTCAAAGACTTCAAATGTGAGGGGAAGTGTGCAGAGAAACAGGAGGTGATAGATGACAGGTGTGGATAGAAAAGAGTCTACTAAGCAAGGGGAACAGCCTATGCTAAAGCCCAGTGCCTTTGGAAGATTGAAGGTACATGAGACGGCTGGACTGTTGCATGGCAGGGAAGAGTATCAAGAAATGAGAATTAGTCAGGGGTTATATCCCAAGGGACCATATAAGCCCTATTAAGAAAATCACATTTTATCCTGTAAGTAATGAGGAAAACTTGAAGTGTTTTAGAGAGAGTAAACATAATCATATTTATTTATTTTTAATTTTTTAAAGATTGTCATATCCATTATGTGAGAAATTAATTGGACAGAGTAAGAATGGACTAGAAAATACAAATAAGGAGACTTGCAATAATCTATGCAGTCTAGGTACATCAAATTAATAACCTAGAATAATAATAATATGCTGGAGAGAAGAGTAAAGGAAGTGAATGGGGTTTGTTGATAGGGTATGGGGTAGGAAAGGGTAATGGTAAAATAATTTCAGTTTTGAACATATTTTATTTTTATATATGAACAGAAGATTCATGTATGTATATATATATATAGAGAGAGAGAGAGAGAGAGAATTTGTTCTTCAAATGTGTATGTAAAGCTCAAGAGAGAAAAATGTGCTGATGATCCAGATCTTGAAGCCATCAGCCTAAGAGTCATCACTGAAGCCAGAGAGTAGAGTGGGTCTGCCCAGGGAGGAGTGGGGCACCACAGGTCCCAGTCTTGCCTCTTTCATGTTTTCTGATCTAGCTCACAAATAACATGTTGGGGAGCTGTGGGCAACCCCCAAGTTATTTGCACAATGTGTGAAAGCAAAGCCAGCTCTGAGGCTCAGGACATTTCTTAGGAAGAGCAATTCCCCACCTTAAAGGAGGGACTGAAGCAGCTGGATGTTATTTGGACAATGCACTGACTAGTGAATAGTGAAGCTATCGACCTGTTTCTCGCAATAGTACCCTAACATTTGCTCTTCCATGCAAATAAAAGAATTTAGACCAGTCATGACCAAAGTATCAATGTATTCTCAGGTTTGGCAGATACTTTTCAGTGATGTTAGGACAGTGATGAACTTATAAATTTATCATTTGTTGACTGTTTCTAAAACATTTTTAAGATATGGTGGGACATCCTTCCTGTTAGTAGTTAAATGTAGAATTCATCCAGAGTTAAGAGATATATCAGGTCCCACTTTTGAGATATGCCAATGTTTTTTATTTGTTTTTCCTTTAAGGGGATAATATAGTCAAATGATTTACAATGACGAAGCTCCAAACCTTTCTGAATATATAATATGTCAACTATTTTTTTCTCCAGGCTGCCATTCTATGTAAACATCATGGGTGACAGGATTCTCTTTTTCACTTATGCCTTGTTTTTTGTTGTTTTATACCTACTTTTCCAAAGATTACGGTTTTAAACAAATATCCCTGGAATAGAGAGCACAATCTTTGTCATTGTCTTCCCTACGAGACCTGTACTCCTCCTTCCCCTGACCACTTAAGGTACAAATGCTTAACACACACTGTTTCTCTACTTCAGGTTTTCTCTTTCGTAAATAATCACTTGGCATTTGAGTTTTCTTTATGACACTTAAAAGAGAATAGAAAGAGAAAGGTAGTTTGAGAAAAGTTGTATTTTATTTACCAAATAGATTTGGTTTCCCAAATTCCGCTTTTTTTTTTTTAAGATTTTATTTATTTATTTGAGAGACAGAGATTACAAGTAGGCAAGAGAGGCAGGCAGGGAGAGAGGAGGAAGCAGGCTCTCCGTGGGGATGTGGGGCTTGATCTCAGGACCCTGGGATCATGACCTAAGCCGAAAGCAGAGGCTTTAACCCACTGAGCCACCCAGGCACCCCCAAATCCCACTTTTTAAATTGAAGTTCAACTATTGGAAAATGGTGTGCTGTGCACATGAATCAGCCACCATGCTGCTCTGTATGTGCGATGAGCCTCCAAGGTGTGATTTGACAGCTTGTATTTGCTCACTAGCCACTCCACAGCAGGGAGATGTTGGTCTGGAATAAGAGTTGTTTACAGACATTGTGAAAGTTGTCCATTGGCACTGAGCATGTAAACTTTTAGAATTGTGCAGAGTCTGGTTATATGAGGCATCATTCAGAAAGTTTTTCATTAGAACATAACTATTTCTCTGAGTCTTTTTCAACAAAACTATTTTTTTTCTTCTCATTTTCTCTCATGTCTGAATGTAGTGAAACTCAGAGGGAGTCAAAAACACGCAAATACTTTCTTGCCTATTTGTAGGTCTGTATTTCACTCTTCCAGTAGAGCCCATTTTCCCTTTTCCTTAAAATCTTTAAGGAAATTGATCCTGTAATGATTTTATTATCTCATTCTTATAACTCATACTTGATTTGTTCATGGATATTGGTGGGACACATGCAACAATTCATTTAACAGAGGATTCTCACTATATGTTTTCTTCTATCTATTTATTTCCTTTTGTCCTGGTCTCAGTGGAAATTGAACCATTTCTGGTGCCTAACTCCAGAACAATGTTTCACATATTACTATGAGTTTGGAGAAAAATGAATAATGAAGTATCATAGAGCACTGCACTTGGTGTTCAAAACTGCTCTCATACATCATAGTGGGCTGTTCTACTAAACTAGTCTTCCAACATTTCATTATTTTTACAGAACAGTGTGTGACTCTTGATCTTGGGGTTGTGAGTTTGAGCCCCAAATTGAGTATAAAGATTACTTAAATAAACTTTAAAGAAAATTAAAAATTAAAAAATCCTGTGTGGATCTATAAACAATTTATCACAATATAATTTACACTTATCTCCTAGTTACTCCTTTTAGTTCCACAATACAGTAGTTTTTTTCTCAAAATTTCTTATACTTTTGCCTACTTATTTTCAATATCTGTTGTACTTTTTCCCTGGCCAAATGAAATTTCACTCTTGTTAGAATAAAAGTGTTTGAGAATTGTGCTCTAATGCCTGATAAAATACATAGGAATTTAATTTCAGTTCTTTTGTTTAGGTAGTAAAAAGCTACTCAGTGTATAAACCCTGAAATGTCATTATAAATCTTGATGGCACCAGAAAAAAAAAAAGAAAGAAGCATGTTGTTTGATTTCTAGTTATATAAATTTGGATGTTCTGAGTTTCAAATTCATTTTTTAAAAAATAAATTCATTCCTTCCTTCCTTCCTTCCTTCCTTCCTTCCTTCCTTCCTTTTAACAGCTCTAAGAGTTTCCAGTTAAGCATCCAGTTAGAGGCAGCAGGTCCCTGGACCTACTGTTCTCTCCAATGTCTATCATGTCCCAGTAATTCTTCTACCCCCTCCAGTTTGGTTCCAATCAATAGTCTTCAGCTGAAATGGCTCTCATTCACTCTATTTGGCTAACTTCATTTGTCAAATTTTAAACTTCAACTTACCTGATTCTTAGCAGTTGTCCCCATTGTTTCTTCCTACTTTGAAACACACAAGTCCCTGGGCTTTTCCTCCTCTCTGTCTCACAATTCCTTCTAAGTGTCATTAGCAGCTTTTACTGAACTTTAAATCTTGGCTTTTTTCCAAGCCTCTGTCCTAAGCTTTTGTTCTCATTTCTATACTCTCTCCTTAGAGATCTCAGCCAGAACTAATGTTGTTGAAGCCACCTCATCTCTGATATTTTGTTATGACAAAACAGGAGACTAATACAGGCTTTATTTACTCATTATGGCGTTCATTGTGACTCTAAATAACAAATTATTAAGTCAGTCATTTTATACTGACTTATAAACATTATAATATTTTATAATAAATGTAAAATTATTGGTAGTCCCTAAATACTATAACTTGAAGGTATGGCAGCTTGAAACCGTTGCTCATCTACCTAATCTGCCTGGAACAATATCCTCTCCTCCCTTCTATCTAGTTGAAAAACTCAAATTTGAAGTCACCGATTCTCAACTTGGGACATTGGGATAAGCTTCAGGATATGTAGAAACCATTTAAATTATATGCTTCTTCTGTATAAATGCATGAATATGTGTTTTTGTAAAATAGGGTAAGAGAAAATTTGGAAAGTATATGCAATAATTTGGGAATCTAAAAAATAAAGTTGGAGAAAAGGTAATTTTACTCCTCACAAATTACTAAAGCACCCATTAAGGAGGAAGTGTGGGGAACCTTTTTCTTTTCCTAATGCATCACTCTTAGAGAACACTGCCTAGAGTGTTACCTGGGCTTAAAATTGTCACCATCTGCCTTCTCCCATTTTCTACACTCTATTTATTGCCTCACCTCTTTTTGCCTTTGTAATGCTAAATATTTCAAGGTTTGACTTAGCCATTCACTGCCTTAAGCTCTTCAGAGTAGTAAAAGTTCAGTATTAATCAAATAAATAAATTTCTAACTCTGAAGCTAGAAGCTGAATGACAGTTATACTGCCTACCAGAAATTTTTAGTCAGTAGTAAAATATTGAGTGATTCAAGTAGAAAGACATATATCAAAACTATTATTAGAGCTATTAGATTTAAAATATAGTTATTTAATATCAAAGACTATTCAAATGTATGCATAACAGAAAAATTTACAATGATTTGACTTCTCCAGCTAAAGGAGTTGTTCAAATTTATAAGATTTTTTTTAACTTGCCATATTTTGCTGAGTTAATACCTTTAGATTATAAAGTTGAGCTAACACATATTAGTATAAAATATGGTTAATGCATGTACAGATTTAAAATGAGTTAGCTGAACTAAATATATTCTGACTATTATTCACTTCAAATGCATAATCATTTAAGGTAATGATGATGCCTAGACATAGAAATATATTAGGCATGGAGAAAAGCCAAGCCACCCATATTATATAAACAAGGACTTTTATTTCCTGTGGCAGAAACTTCCAGCACCTATAAGGTACCTATTTACCCTTCTCCTTAAGAGAACAATGCCTTGGGTGCCTAGGTGGCTCAGCGGGTTAAAGCCTCTGCCTTTGGCTCAGGTCATGATCCCAGGGTCTTGGGATGGAGCCCCACATCGCATCCCATCGGGCTCTCTGCTCAGCAGGGAACCTGTTTCCTCCTCTCTCTCTCTGCCTGCCTCTCTGCCTACTTGTAATCTCTGCCTGTCAAATAAATAAATAAAATCTTAAAAAAAAAAAGAGAGAACAGTGCCTTTATTGGGGTCACAAAGGTGCCTAACTAAACATTACATTTTCTCATCTTTTCTGCAGGTAGGGGTAACTAATAAGACATAAACAAGGAGTTACTGGGCAGACTTTTTGGAGCACTCATTTAAAGGGAGCTGAGTCCTCTGGGAGAGGGCCCCCATTTCACCCTCCAGTCATTTTCCTTCTTTCTGTTTGGAACATGAAAGTGGTAACTGAGTCTTCATCTTGCAACACTGAGGCAGCCTTGGGAATGGAAGCCACAGACTAATGATGGATATGTAGAAAAAAAAGTGAAGGATCCTGGGATAATGGTGACATTACACAGTCCTCAAAGTGGACACCTGCCTTCAGGCCTCTCTAAGAGCAAAAAACAAAATCTTTTAAAGCTGTTATTGCTCCTGATTTCTGTTGCCAGCAACAAAATACACCTTATAAGTGATATATTCTCTAGTTAGGAATACTGCATAATTAGGGACACCAGGGTGACTGAATCGATTAAACATCTGCCTTGGGCTCAGGTCATGATCCCAGGGTCCTGGGATCAAGCCCCACATCAGGCTCTGTGCTCAGTGGGGAGCCTGCTTCTCCCTTTCCTTCTGCATGCCACTCCCCCAGCTTGTGCTCTCTCTCCCTCTCTGTCAAATAAATAAACTCTTAAAAAAAAAAAAAAAGGAATACTACGTAATTTAAAAAATAACATAGGTAGTCAAGGTATTGGTGAATGGTGGCTGCCTTAATCTTATTCTTTCACTAATCTTCCCTAAACCCTACAGATAAATAAGAAAAAGTAAATTCATAATTTTCCATGACTTCATCATGATTAGAAGTCAGAGAATATTTTCTTTAACTATGAAAATAAAAAATTTCTAGTCAAGACTTTTTTGAGCTCTTGCTGAAGACTTTGCACAGTAAGCTAAAAACCTCCCCTTCAAAAAAAGTCCACCCGAAGTGTGAAAGTGCTAAAAAAGATCCTGTATATTAAGATAGTGACTGTTGCAAAGGGACTTCAGATATGATACTTGAAGAAGCAGTATAAGTAAAGCAACATTTCATGGAGAAAGAGTGGTAAAAAGAAAGAAATGGCATTTGGTGACTGAATGTTGAAAAGGAAGCAAGGGGAGAAAATTTAGGATTCTAAAAAAATAAAAGAAACCAAGTTCTTTCCCCAGCAACCTCCCCAAGACACTGTCCACTAAAGAAACTACATTTAATCAGACTCATGAAGAACGAGTTCCCAAATTGGAATCTTTTTCTTTCACTCTCAGACTTCAAGCCTGTTCATTAGGTGCAGACATAGCAACATGAACCTATATAAAGCTACTGTCAGGGGAAACCAGAAAATAAAAACCACATCTCCTCAAAAAATTATATATTCAAAAAACCCCTCTGTCATAACATTCCAAACTGAATCATATATCTTCAAACCAATATTTGGGTACCTGCAAAATATATACATACATACAAACAAATGGAAAAATCTTTAACCAGAAATAAAATCTAAGAACAGGAATGTACAAAAAATGAGAGTTGATGGAATTCAAGAGGGACTTAAAAGAGAAGATAAAAATATTTTTAAGACTAGACCAAATTAAAGGGAATATGGATTAAAATAAAAATTTAGTAAGGAGCAGTCAAGAAAAGTGGACAAATAACCAAGAGAATAGAAATGGGAATTAAAGAAAATTTTAAAAGCCAGAAAGAAAGTGATTGAAATAGAAGACAGGCAAAGAATATCTTAACAACTTCAGTTTCTGAAAAAGATAATGCAGTGGAACCCAATATGATATTTAAGACTACAGTCCAAGAAAACTCTCCAGAAAAATAGAAGATCTGTATTGACATATCGAAATAGAAATACTTGGTAAAATAAAAAATTGGCCTGGGACAATAACTTCTACTCTGTTCCATCAGTCTGTTAATTCATTCTTCTGTCAATATCATAAAATCAGACCATACACAGTTATAATGTTGAGCTTTCCAAACCACAAGTATGGTATATTCCTTTAATTCCTCCAAATAATGCTTTATAATTTTCAGTGAACCACATTTGCTTTAATTTCTATGTTTTAAAAATAAATATATAAGGAAACTTTTTGAAATAGATTGAGGGGTTCTGAGCATAATGGTAGAGTAGGTATGACAATTAGGACAAAGTGAGTATGTTCAAGGTCCATTTCTTTCTTGAGTGTAAAATTCAAGAATTTTAAATGTCAGTCTCAAAAATGTAACTTCTTTCAACCTCAATTTTAGTATACACTTCATATATATTTTAGTTTCTAATACAAAACTTGGTAAAATACATAAAAATCCCATGTTGAAATTTATCAGTAGGTCCTTTCTGTTGCTATATAATTAAAAAATAATGTTCTATTGTATTGTAAAAGGCAACATGTCAAAATTTGTCTTATTTTTTAAAATTTCTTTTTAAGGTTTTATTTGAGAGAAAGAGAGAGAGAGAGAGAGCATATGCACAGTAGTGGAGAGGAGGGGCAGAGGGAAAGGGAGAAGCAGACTCCCCACTGAGTAGGGAGCCCAATTTGTGCTCTAATCCCAGGACCTGACCTGATCAGATGCTTAACCAACTGAGCCAACCTGGCGCCCCCTATGTTATAAATATTTTAAGAATTATAACAGTTTCTTAGGGCTGCCCTAACAAAGTAACATAAACTAGGAGGCCTAAAAGAAATTCATGTTCTCACAGTTCTAGAGGCTGGAAGTCTGAGATCAAGATGTCCTTAGGGTTGGTTCCTTTTGAGAGCTGTAAAGGAAAATTGTTCCACACCTCTCCCCCAGCTTCTGTTGGTTTGCCAACAGTCTTTGGTGTTCTTTGGCTTATAGGTGGATCACCCTAATTTCTACCTTCATGTTCACACAGCTTGCTCCCTGTGTGCCTATGGCCAAATTTCTGCTTTATATAAAAAGACAGTCATATTCAGTTAGGAGCCCACCCTGTTCCAGTATGATCTCATCTTAACTAATCACATCTTTAGTGACCCCATTTCCAAGTAAAGGTCATATTCTGAGGTACTGGAGTGAGGACTTCAACATATGGGTGTTGGGGGACCCAATTTATCTTATTAAGTGATTACCTCTATATTGTGAATATTCTTAACACAGAAATTTTAGGTATTTATTTAAACTCCTACTTTATTGTATAACATGAAAAAAAATGAACTCAGAGACTATGAAAATCTCCAGGGAGAGATCAGGAAATTTACATGAAGTCAGATAATGTTAGGAAATAGTTCTCTGTATAAAAGTGAATTGCCTTTTTTTCCCTCCCTACTCAAAATTTATGTTCTTACATGATAGAATAGAAATTTACCTACTTTATAACCTTTTGCTCTGTACTTATGTTGAATATGTTTGTTTTCCCTCTTAGACTATAAATTTTGGAAGTCAATTATGCACACTTTTATTTTTAATTTCAGGTCTGTATGCTGTGTGCAGTAGGCATTCAGTAATTATTTCCTCAGTAAATAAATCAATGACTAAAAGTGATGGTCACACACACAAAAAAAAAACCCTGATTAAATTTCCCATGGCTATCTTTGCATTTTTCTAATACACCATTTATTTCATTTGAGTGAACATTCTTTGAGTGGTGTCTCTTATTTCCAATGATTGCACAAAGTTTGTTAAGTGGATATGTAGGAATCACTGCACCTTTGACTGTATTGTACAAGGTGAAATGTGGCATCTGCTCTGCAATGCACACAACATAGCCCAGATCGATTCCATCATCCAGGAGGAACATCAAGTCTGACTGAAAGCATAGTGGCTCAGATTTAGGACAGTCAAAATATAATTACCCCAAGATAAACCTGACCAGGAAGGGTAGAATTAAGCAATTTTGCCAGTAAATCCATTGACTCTTTTGGAACATGAGTAAAATATCCCCTAGGCATTTAGTAGAGTATAATCAAGGATACATGCCACATAGTGACACAGAAAAATATTCCTAGAGCTTTCGATTTTTATGAAAAATTTGAGGTTGTAGATTGTTTTCAAAAATCCTAGAATTTTTTTTTTTTTAGGTCTTTCAAATCTCTTCCATTTTGCAGTGGAATTGAAGTGGAAATAAGTGTATTTGTCATCCCATTTAGTATCTAGGCAGTTAAGATTGTCTTATGATCTTTTTATAAATATGGTAGTTAAGTAGAATGTAATATTTCACTTTTATGTTTTTAGCAGTGTAACTATATCAAGCTATCACACTTATTCAGGGGAGAAGCCAATGTACTATATGAAAGTAGGCAGTCCCTAAATCTATGTCAAAAAATAAAAATATTTTGGTGTAGTGGTCTTAAAATTTCACAACTAAATATTCCATAAACAAAGGATAATACAAATGTCCTAGGGCCATAATAGTAATCAAACAACCAAGTTTAAGGTCATAACTTTCATATTATCAAATTCATGAGAATTTTGTATCATATGCTATAATAAATATTTGTTTTACTATCAAAATAAATACATTTCCCAATTTTTATTAAAATGATAAATTATGAAGATACATTTACTTATTTTGTGAATTTGAGGATTTTAGTGTGTTTTCCATATTTCAGTTTAAGGTAGTAAAATGAGCACAAGTTTTGAAATCACTCTGTCTTTCTTTCAAAAGTCATGCAAGACATTTTCCAGAACTTAGAGACATCAGCTCTTTGCTCATTGAGGAAGATGACAGATTCTCACTGAACAATTTCAATTGTTGCTTTCCACTTAAAATTTTTTGGCAGGAACTTATGGTTTATCTGGAGGAAAGTATATAAGAAGCCAGTCTTTTGTATTTTGTAGAGATCTTTTTGTTGTTTTTTTTTAGTTTTTTAAAAAAATACAGATATTTTAAATTATTTTATGGTTGAATCATTAATCTTTTTCTTTTTTTAAAGGAAAGTCCTTATTCAAATGAAAAGTATTTAACATTTTTGTGGTTTTTTTTTTTAATTGAAATTAGACAAAGTATTTTCTCTGAGCAGATAATCCCAAAAGATGCCATCTCATTTTTGGCAACTTTTGATTATCTTTTCTTATTTAGGTTGAGTTGTACCTGGTTGTATAACAAATGATTTTCGTTGTATCCTGGTGTTTTAGGCTATTATGTTATAAAATTCAGGCTCTTATTTAAATTTTCAATTTTAGCAGACATTCACCCTATTTATCTATTTTTAAATTTATTATTGAAGTGTAGTTGACATACATTACCTTAATTTAAGGTATACAGTGTGGTGATATGCACAATTGTGTATATTACTCGGTGCTCACCATGGTAAGTGTGGTCATCATCTGTCACCATAAAGTGTTATTACAATATTATTGACTATAATGGTCAATAATATAACCAATATTATTGACTATAACTATGTGGTCATCATCTGTCACCATAAAGTGTTATTACAATATTATTGACTATATTCCAAATACTGTACTTTTAATCTTTGTGACATTTATTTTATAACTTAGAATTTTTTACCTCTTACTCCCTTTAACCTGTTTCACCTGTCTCCTGTTCCATCCCCTTTGGTAACTATCAGTGTTCCGTATTTGAGTCTCTTTTTCTGTTTGTTTGTTCTTTAGATTCCACATATAAATGAAGTTATATGGTATTTATCTTTCTCTGTCTGACTTATTTAGCATAACACCTTCAGGGTCCATCTGTGTTCTTGCAGATGGCAAAATGGCAAGATCTTATTCTCTTTTTTTGGCTGAGTAATAGTCCATTGTATAAAATAAATTAAAAATGGATGAAACACCTGAATATGAGACAGGAAATCATCAAGATTCTAGAGGACAACACAGGCAATAACCTCTTTGACACTGGCCATAGCAATTTCTTACTAGATACATCTCCAGAAACAAAGGAAACAAAAGCAAAAATGAACTACTGGGATTTCATCAAGATAAAAAGTTTCTACACAACAAAGGAAACAATCAACAAAACTAAAAGGCAGACTTTGGAATGGGAGAAGATATTTGCAAATGACATATCTAATAAAGGGTTAGTATCCAAAATATATAAAGAACTTATCAAACTCAACATCCAAGAAACAAATAACCCAGTTAAAAAATAAGCAGAAGACATGAACAGACATTCTTCCAAAGAAGACATTCAGATGACCAACAAACACATGAAAAGATACTGAACATCAACATCATCATGGAAATATGAATCAAAACTACAATGAGATATCACCTTGTATCTGTCAGAATGGCTAAAATTAACAACACAGAAACAGCAAGTGTTGACAAGAATGTGGAGAAAGAACAACCCTCTTACACTGTTGGTGGGAATGCAAACTGGTGCAGCCATTCTGGAGAACAGTATGAAGATTCCTCAAAAAGTTAAAAGTTAACTTTTTGAGTTAAAGTTAAAGCTAGAGTTAAAGTTAATGTTAAAGTTAAACTAGAGTTAGTTTTATAACTAAGTTATAAACTAGTTAAAACTAGAGTTTTATTTAAAGTTAAAACTAGAGCTGTCCTACAACCCGGCACTTGCACTATTAGGTGTTTGCTCAAAGGATACAAAAATACTGATTCAAAGGGGCACAGGCACCCTGATGTTTATAGCATCATTATCAATAAAAGCCAAATTATGGGAAAGTCCAAATGTCCATCGACTGATGCATGGATAGAGAAGAGGTGGTATACATGTACATTGGAATATTGGTTATCCATATAAAGAATGAAATCTTGTCATTTGCAACAACATGGATGGAGCTAAAGTATATTATGCTAAGTGAAATAAGTCAAAGAAAGACAAATACCCTATGATTTCACTCATATGTGGAATTTAAGAACTAAGACAGATGAACATAAGGGGGCAAAAAGAAAGAGGCATACTGTAAAACAGACTCTTAACTATAGAGAACACAGAGAGTTGCTGGAGGGGAGATGGAAGAGGGGATGAGTTAAATGTTTGATGGGTATTATTAAGGAGGACACTTGTTGTGAAGAGCAATGGGTATCGTATGTAAGTGATGAATCACTAAATTCCACTCCTGAAACTAATATTATACTGTATATTAACTGGGCTTTAAATAAAAACTTGAAGCAAACAAAAAATAAAATAATATTCCGTTGTGTATATATACCACATCTTCTTTATCTATTGATGGATACTTGGGTTGTTCCGTATCTTGACTATTATAAGTAATGCTGCAATAAGCATAGGGGTTCATATTATCTTTTTGAATTAGTGTTTTTGTCTTCTTTGGGTAAAATCCCAGTCGTGAAATTACTGGATCATACAGTATTTCTATTTTTAAGTTTTTAAGCAAATCCCATACCGTTTTCCACAATGGTTACACCAGTTTACATTTCCACCAACAGTAAACAAGGGTTCCCTTTTTTTGTACATCCTTGACAATACTTATTATTTCTTGCCTTTCTGATACTAGCCATTCTGGCTATTGTGAGGTGATATCTCATTGCGGTTTGGATTTACATTTCCCTGATGATTAGTGGTGAACATTTTTCATGTGTCTTTTGGCCATCTGTATGTCTAATATCTATTGGGTCCTCTGCCACTTTGTAATTGGATTCTTTAGGTTTTTTTGGCATTGAGTTGTATGAATTCTTTATGTATTTTGGATATTAGTATTTTATCAGATATGTCATTTGCAAATATCTTTTCTCATTCAAGTAGGCTGCCTTTTTATTTTGTTGGTGGTTTCCTTTGCTGTGCAAGATCTTTTAAGTTTCAAAAGTTTAATTTTGCTTTTGTTACTTTTGTCTAAACATCCATAAAAATATTGGTAAAGGCAGTGTCCAAGAGATTAGTACTTATGTTTTTTTAAGGAGAGTTTTAAATATTTAAATATACCATGCCTAAAATCCTTTTGTTTTCTGAAAATTGTCCTCCTTGTTAATAAAGTGAACTAGTATCACCAAGAAGCACAATGTAAATCTGAGGACTGGGGAGCTAGTAAGACTCCTGGACTACTGGATTGCATTTCCATGGTAGGAGATTGAAGAAACCTAAGCACTGAGTGTAGTCTTTCATTATTTCAGTATGTTCCCCAAAAGTCCAGAATAAGAGCTAAAGGGAATATATTTTTCAATATACCAACTGCTTGGGTTGGAAATCTTATTGGAAATGGATTCCCAAATAATTTGTGCCTACTGCATTAAGGCAAATTCCTTTGTCTCACTTAAAAGCCTCTCCAAATACCAACCCTGATATACCTCCATAGTCTCCCTTATGCCCTCAGAAATTTCTACTCAAAATAGATTACTCAGTGCTCCAACCCCCATATAAACTTCACATTTTCCCTCTTTCATCCCTTTAGTTATATTATTCTTTTGCCTGATATAGTTCCTAACCAGCTTGGAATAACTCTTTATCTAGCTCTTTCTAACTCCACCTGTCAAAAATTAAATCCTCTCTTCAAGGCAAAGTTCAGAATGCTAGTTTTTTCATGGTCTTTGATTCCACTATCAGGGTGTAGCATTTACCTCCCCTAAAGCCACATACAAGTGTTAATATCTATCTTATGCAAGTATGTGGGTTTTTAAAATTATAATTTTACTTGTGGTGTTTGTATTTCTTTTTTTAGCCTTTTCAGTTTGGAAAAAATATTTTCTTAATATTTCTACCTCCACAAAACAGTGTTTTGTATATGTTTGGAATTCCAGCTTAAAGTGCTTGAATTGGATTCTATTTACATAAAAAAATACAAAATGTAGTGACAATAATAAATCAGTGGGTATGGGAGTTGGTGGGGAAATGGGAGGAGGTGGTCAGAGAAGGGTACAGTAGAGAGATTATAAAGGGACGATAGGAAAATTTTAGAAGTGATGGGTATAGTCACTATCCTAACTTTGTAGAGGGCTTCATGGGAGTATATGTAGATCAAAACTTATCATTTAAATATGTATTGTTTATTGTTAATTTTACTTCCATAAAACTGTTTACAAAGCTGATGTTTGTGCAAAAAAGAAAATAGAGTGCTTTGTGAAGAAATATCAGGGAAATCAGTGAAGACTATTTAGGAGATAGCAATGAGGTCTAATCCTACTCAGTGAGAAAGAGCTATACTCCTAGAATTTTGGGGACAGACTTATCCAGATAGAGGGAACAGCTGCAAGATTATATAGAACTTAGAGAATTGATGAAAATAAAGTGAACAGAGAAAATCAGGAATGGGAGAGTATCAAGGAATTAGGTTGTAATGGTGGGTAGGGGTTCCTCAAGATAGAGAGTTTGGATTTTATTTGAAATAAAAAGAGAAATTACTAAAGGCTTACTAAAGACCATTGAGGAAGACTTTGCATTGACATAATCCAATGGATTGCTCTCTTTGAGATATGTGGACAATAAATCCATGTGTCTGTGTGTCACATGCGTATAAGGATACAAGAATGGTGGTGGGAATTAAAGTAGAAGCAGAAAGACCAGATGTCCTGGGCAGATGGGAGACTCTGGGCTGGGTTGAGGTGATAGAACTGTGGATGGAGAACTGTGAATCAGTTCCTGATATATTTTAAAGGTAGAAGTGGTTTATAAGTATGGAATCAGATAGAAGAATGAAACATTATGATTAAGTTTCCAGCTCTAAGTGACTAGATAAAAGGAGGTTGCACTTACTGAACTGGAGAAAGCTGCAGGATGAATTGTTTTGTTTTTTGTTTTTTTTGGATTTTTTTGGTGGGAAAATCAGGATTCTGATTTGGATATGTTTTATTTCAAAGGGTTGTGAAATGTTCAGGTGGAGATGTAGAAGACTCTGGGAATTACAAAGAAATTTTAGGTTAAGGTGCAGTTAGATTTAAACACATACATATGCACTCCAATTTAAATAGTTTGAATAATTCCCCTTTCAACTCACTAAGAATATAACTCAGGATGAGTGCGGGCCTAGGGGTGGGTCTAGTGGTTCTTGGGCAATCTCAGTTCCCTACATACCTCTCACAGTGTAGGCATCTTGCAGCCAGACTTTGAGATTTCAGTTGTCTTTGATTTAATGTAGATCTGAAATACCTGCTAGATATTTTATTTGGTTATCAAAGAAACAGTAATCTCTCTTGTCTGGAGAAATCAAAGGTACGTGGTTTGGCCTTGAAGAAAGTAACTTCCCAAAGCATACTCAAGTGTAATTTTGACCATCAATGATTTGAGTCTTATCCTCTGACTTTGAAAAAAACTAGAAGACATGTAAATGGATCATCAGTATATTGATAGTATTTAAGGCCAAAGAATGAATGGGATTATTTGAGAGAAGGATAGAGGAAAGACACCCTCAATTTAGTCCTAGCAAATTCTATCATTCAGACAATCAGAAATCTGGTACAGAAAGAAGGACTAGCAGCAATGACAGAAATAGGCCAAGAAGTAGGAGAAAAAACAGAGTGCATAGTATTGGAAACCCAAGAGAAAAAGATTATGAGAAGTGATCAACTATATCACATGTTGCTGGGGGTTGGATAATACGGAAAACAGACTATGTCATATTCTCTGTTATATCCTATGCCCAATACAGAGCCCTGCACTCAGGAGGTATTCAGAAAATATTTGTTGTTTATGTACCAAAACATCCCATCATATACTCCATGAATGAACATGATGAGCCAAGGTTTATTATTTTAGGAGTTTTTATTCTATCTTCCCTACTAAAATATAAACACGTTTACGTGGTTACCTCTAAAACTCTGTATCTGAAACTACTATAACAAAGTACATAGAGTTGGAGAATTTAATTGCAGCATGAATACCAGTCCAAAATAATCCATTATAATTAATGGCTGCATTTTTATTAGGTTCTAACTAATCCTTTTACTCTATGATTCAGAAAGCTATTTGCCAATATACATTAAAAAAAAAAAAAAAGGAGAGGTGATGTTGAGGCATAAGATGGGAACTATTCAGTTCTCCAATCAGTAGGATGAGTGCTAAGGGCTGACCTATGTGTTATCTAATTTCAGAAGAGCTGCAAGTACAAGGCAGGTATTTATGTACTCTCTAGAAATATTACTTCAAAAATTATGATATTTCTGTCAGTGAGATATATTTGTAGAAATATTCCATTTTGGAATAGTCTAGTAAGATTTTAAAGTATTTCAGCTATGTTGGAAAAGGAAAAAACAGGATAAATATAGCTTCAGTTATTTAAACACATACACACATGCACAGGCACTGAAACAAAGCCCCAACTCACCTTTCTTGGCCAGGATAATTGATCTTTCTATAAGGCAATTCCATAAGGGCATCTTCCTGAATATCTCTCTTGATTTATGACTTCTTTTCTATTAAAGCTTTTTCAAGCAGGACCGGTCTGACTGCTGAATGATTGACAGAGTTGAAACCTTTGCTAAGAAATCGGGCTCGAAATGTTCCAAAATTGTGATAGATCACAGAAAGAAGTTGTTACAAAGGAATTTAAAAATATAAGCCATTAATCTAGACCTAAGTAAAATGTAGGTTCCACCTATTGTAATTTTCTGGGTTTAGGGCAATGTTTCTTTATTCTGACTTTGGAAATATGGACACTAGTCCTCAGATATAAATAATTTTATTCTTAATTTGTATTTAAAAAATACATTTAGGGGCCCCTGGATAGCTCAGTTTGTTAAGTGTCTGCCTTTGGCTTGCGTCATGATCCCAGGGTCCAGGCATCAAGTCCTATGCCATCAGGCTCTCTTCTCAGTGGGAAGCCTGCGTCTCCCTTTCCCTCTGCCTGCCGCTCCCCCTGCTTGTGCTCTTTCTCTCTCTGTCAAATGGATAAATAAAATCTTAAAAAAAAAAAAGACATTTAATATCTAATGATATCTATTTCATGTAGACTGAGAATTATAGATTTTAATTTTGTTTTTATTTTTATTGAATAAATTTGATATGTAACATTGTTTAAGTTAAGTTGTACAGCATGTTACTTTGCTATATTTATATGTTGTAATGATTGCTAGTTTAACAGTATTTATCCAGTGCATAATTATAGTGCCATATTATTGTGTATATTCACTATACTGTGCTTTGAACTCTGTGGCTTGTTTACTACTCTTTACAAGTTTATAGCCTTAAACATTGTCATCATTCTTTTTTTTTAAGATTTTATTTATTTATTTGACAGACAGAGATCACAAGTAGGCAGAGGCAGGCAGAGAGAGGGGGAAGCAGGCTTCTTGCTGAGCAGAGAGCCCAATGCGGGGCTCGATCCCAGGACCCTGGGATCATGACCTGAGCCAAAGGCAGAGGCTTTAACCCACTGAGCCACCCAGGCGTTCCATTGTCATCATTTTTATCCTTCCCCCAACCAGTCCCCTGGTAATGACCATTTAAGTTTTTGTTCTTTATAGCTTTAACTTTTTTAGATTCCACATATAAATGATAACAGACAGAATTTGACTTTCTCAGGCTTATCTTGCTTAGCATAATGTGCTTGAGGTCCATCTCTGTTGCTCCAGATGAGAAGATATCTTCCTTTCTCATGGCTGAATAATATCCCATTGTGTATATGTACCATATCTTTTTTATTCATTAATCTGTTAATGAACATTTGAGTTATTTCCATATCTTGGCTATTGTATATAATGTTGTAGTAAACATGGGAGAATATATATCTTGTCAAAATTATGTTTTCATATTCTTTGGGCATTATACCCAAAAGTGAAATTGCTGGATCATATAGTAGATCTATTTTTAATTTTTTGAGGAACTTCCATGTTGTTTTTCCATAGTGGTTGGATTAATATACATTCCCACTAACAATGTTTATAAGGGTTCCCTTTTCACCATGTCCTCACTAGCATCTGTTGTCTCTTCTTGAGTATAACCATTTCAACAGTGTGAGGTGATATCTCATTGTGGTTTTGATATTTAGGGATGTTCATCTTTTGATGTGTCTGTTGACCTTTTTGATGTCTTCTTTGGAGAAATGTCTATATAGTTCTTCTGCCCATTTTTAATCAGTTTTTTTAAAATTAGTGAGTTTACTGAGTTCTTTATATATTTTGGATATTAACCCTTATCTGATATTTGATTTGAAAAATTTTCTCCCATTCTATAGGTTTTCTTTTCATTTTGTTGTTTCTTTTGCTGTGAGAAGCTTCTGTGTTTCATATAGTCTCATTTGTTGATTCTTAATTTTATTTGTCCTTTTGGCACAATTTACTGCCTCTAATTACTGCCAAAACCAATATCAATGAACTTTTTCTCTATGTTTTTTTTCTAGGAGTTTTATGGCATCAGGTCTTAACCTTAAGTCTTTGGTCCATTTCTTGTTAATTTTTGTGAGTGGTTTGAGATAGAATCCTATTTCATTGCTCTGCATGTGTTTCTTCAGTTTTCCCAGCACTGTTTATTGAAGATACTAACCTTTCCTCATTAGATATTCTTGGCTGCCTTGTTGAACATTAGTTGGCCATATATGCTGTGATTTAATTCTAGGTTTAATTCTATTGTTTTCATTACTATGGCTTTTAGTATAGTTTGAAATCTGGAAATGCTTTCTTCTTTTTTTTCAAGATTGCTTTGGCTATTTAGGTCTTTTGTGGTTCCACACAAATTGTAGGACTGTTTTTTCTATTTGAAGAATGCCTTTGGTATTTTGATGGGGATTGCACTGAATCTGTAATTGTTTTAGGTAGTACAGTCATTTTAACAATTTTAACTCTTCTGATCCATGAACATGGGATATCTTTCCATTTGTTTGTCATCTTCAATTTCTTCTAGGAAAATTTTGTAGTTTTCATTTAACAGATCTTTTATTTTCTTAAAGTTATTCCTAAGTATTTTATTATTTTTAATATTGTTGCAAATGGCATCATTTTATTTATTTATTTTTTGGATGTTTCATGATTAGTGTAAAGAAATGCAAATGATTTCTGTATGTTGATTTTGTATTCTGCCACTTTACTGAAATTGTTGATTAATTCTAACAGTTTTTTGACTGATTCTCTGTAATGTTCTAAAGATGGGTTCATATTATTAGCAAATAATGACAATATTATATTTTCCTTTCCTACTTGGATGCCTTTTATTTATTTATTTATTTGGTCTTGCTTATTGGCTCTGGTGAAGACTTCTAACACTAATTTGAATAGAAATGGTAGAGTGGAAATCCTTACTTTGTTTCTGAAGGGGAAGCACTTCTAATTTTTCTCCATTGAGTGTAATGTTAGGTGTAGGTTTGTCACATATGACTTTATTATGTTGAAATATCTTCCTTCTATATCCAGTGTCTTAAAGGTTTTATCATGAAAGAATTATATTTTATCAATGCTTTTTTTTTGCATTTATTGAGATGATCATATGATTTTTTATCTTTCATTTTTATTGTTGTGGTGTATTACATTTATAGATTCATGTATGCTGAACCTCTCTTGCGTCCTAATGATAAATCTCATCTGGTCATGGTGTGTCTTTTTAATGTGTTCTTGAATTAGGCTTGCTAATATTTTGTTGAGAATTTTGCATCTGTATTCATCAGGGATATTGGTCTATAGTTTTATTTTCTTGTAGTATTCTTATATCTGGTTTTGGTATCAAAGTAATACCTCATGGAATAAGTTTGGAAATATTCCCTTTTCATCGAGAGTTTCGAAGAGTTTGAAGAGAATTAGTGTTAATTCCTCTTTAAATATTCAGTAGAATTCTCTAGTGATACCATCTGTTCCTGAAAAACTTTTCCTTGTTGGGAGGTTTTTTGTTTTTTTTTTTAATTACTGATTCAATATCTATTCATTACTGATCTGTTCAGATTTTCTATTTATTCCTGTTTCAGCTTTAATAGGTTATGTGTTTCTAGAGATGTATCAGTTTCTTCTTGGTTATGTAATTTATTGGCACGTAATTCTTCATAGCAGTCTATTATTCTATGTATTTCTGTAGCATCAGTTATAATTTCTTCTTTTTCATTTCTAATTTTAATGAGTCTTCACTCTCTTTTTTTTGTTAGTCTAGTTAAAGGTTTGTCAATTTTGTTCATCCTTTTGAAAAAACAACTCTTAGTTGTGTTAATCTTTTCTATTGTTCTTCTGGTCTCTATTTCATTGATTTTTGCTTTGGCCTTTATTATTTCCTATTTCCTATTATATCCTCTTTGGGCCTAATTTTCTCTTCTAGTTCCTGAGGTGTTAAGTTAGATTTGTTTATTCAAGATATTGCTACCTTCTTAATATATGTGTTTATTGCTTTTAACTTTCTTCCCAGAACTGTTTTTGCTGCATCCCATAATATTTGATGTTTGTTTTCATTTTCATTTGTTTTGTGATAATTTCTATTTCCCTTTTTATTTCTTTTACCCAATGTTTGTTTAGAAGTGTGTTATTTAGTTTCCACTAACCTGTAGACCGTATTATTTTCTTCTTGTTGATTTCTATTTTCATGCCATTATCAAAGAAGATTGTTGGTAAGATTTCAGTCTTCTTAAATTTCCTGAGATTTGTTTTCTGGACTACCATATGATCTATCCTGGAGAATGTTTCATGTGTACTTAATAAGAATGTATATTCTGCTGTTGGATGAAATGTTCGGTATTTCTTCTAAGCCTATTTATTTTAAAGTTTCAATTTAGTTTCATTGTTTCAGTTCCAATGTTTCCTTGTTGATTTTCTGTCTGGATGATCTATCCATTGCTGATAGTGGAGTACTGAAGTTCCCTACAGTTATTGCATTGGTATTGTTTATTTCTCTTAAGATCTGTTATTAATTACTTAATACATTTTGGTGCTCGGGTGCTGGGAGTGTATATATTTACAATTGTTATACCTTCTTGATTCTTGATGTATTGACCCTTTTATCCTTATATAAAGACATTCTTTTTCTCTTGTTATCCTTTTTGGCTTGAAGTCTTTGTCTAAGTATGGCTACACCCACCTTCATTTTGTTTCCATTTAGTTAGAATAACATCTTTTATCCTGTAGGCAGCATAAAGTTGGGTCTTGCTTATTTTTTTAAACTATCCAGCCACTTTATGTCTTTTGATTGGGCAGTTCAATCCATTTATATTTAGGGTAATGAATAATATGTAAGGATTTATTACTGCCATTTTTTCTTTTACCTTCTGGTTATTCTCTCCATTCTTTTTCTTTCTGTTTCTGTCTGGCTGTGAAGTTGGCATTTCTCCAGGGTAAGTTTCTCTGTCTTCCCCCCCTTTTTTTTATGTTTTGTGTCTCTGCTCTAGAGTTTTCTTTTGCAGTTATCCTAAGGTTTATACAAAACATCATATATATTAAAATAGTGGTGGGTTTTTTTCCTGACGATAGTAATTTATCTTTATTTGCCTATAGGAGTCCATCCTTTTACTCATCCCTTTTATATTTTTATTAGCACAAATGATCCCTTTTTATGCTGATTTTGTTACCAAGTAGTAGTAGCTATACTTATTTTCAAAGTTCTTTTCCTTTAATCTTTATGCTATTGTTGAGTTAAATATGCTATTTTTTAAAAGCTGTAGTATTATAATTTTGACCATTGCTCACCTTCATCAGAGTTTTATGTATTTATATCTTTTCAGTCTGAAGAATTTCTTTCAACATATTTTTGTAAGTCAGATCTAGTGGTGGTGAACTTCCTCAGCTTTTGTTTGTGGGAAAGCCTCCCCCATATCTGAAGGATAACTTTGCCAGATAGAGTATTCTTGGTGGACACTTTAAAAAAATTTTTTTTAAATTTATTTATTTGACAGACAGAGATCACAAGTAGGCAGAGAGGCAGGCAGAGAGAGAGGAAGGGAAGCAGGCTCCTTGCTAAGCAGAGAGCCCGATGCGGGGCTCAATCCCAGGACCCTGGGATCATGACCTGAGCCGAAGGCAGAAGCTTTAACCCACTGAGCCACCCAGGTGCCCCTGGGCACTTTTAATTGTTCAGTATTTTGAGTGTCTCATTCCAGTCTTTTTTGGCTTGTAGAATTTCTGCTGGGAAATCTGCTGATAGCCTATTGAGAGTATTTTTGTAGGTTGTTGTCTCCCCCCCCCCCCCCCCGCACCCCCCAGTCTTTAAGGTTCTTAATCATTAACTCTTGACAGTTTTAATATAATGTGTCTTGGAAAAGGGTGTTTCTTTCTTTCTTTTTTTTTTTTTTCTTTTTTTGTGCTGAAATAATAAGGTGTTCCACTAGTGTCATGGACTTGTATATACAGTTCTTTTCCGAGGATTGGGAATTTCTTAGTTCTTAGTTATTTAAATGCAGTCTCTATCCCATTGTCCCTCTCTTCCTCTGGGATACCTGTATTCTTAGGTTTGCTTTTTTAATGAAGCCAAATAGGAAATTCTTATAGGATTTCTTCATTTTTTAAAAATATTCATTCTCTTCCCTCTTTCACCTGAATTATTTCTGTATTTCTATCTTTAAACTCACTAATTCTCTCTTTCATATAATCTGTTCATATGAATGTATTCGAATGCATTCTTCATCTCATTATTGAATTCTGCAGCTATAGAATTTCTGTTTGGTTCTTTTTAAGAATGTCAGCTCCTTTGGTAAAATACTCATTTTGTTTGTTAATTTCATTCCTGAAGTGATTATATTGCCTTTCTGAGGTTTCTTGTAGCTCACTGAATTTTTTCATAATAGCTATTTTAAATTTTTTACCAGTTAGTTTGTAATACTACATGTATTTGGGTTTTCTTGCTGGAAAATTATCCTTTTTCTTTCTGTGATACAGCATTATCATAATTTTTCATAGTGTTTGATGAGAAGTGCCTCTGCTGCTGAGTTTGAAGCAGCCAACACTTTCTTATTCAGGCAAGGTTTTGTTTACTTTGATTCTAACAAGTTTGGTAGTTAGGAACCTTCCTTTTTTATTCCAGAAGGTGGAGCTATAGCACAAGTTTTTGGTTCCTCTTACCCAGAGTTGACTCCCTGCTAAATTTGGGTGTACTCTGCATTAAAAAGGGGGGGAGGGGTTTCTGGGTGGCTCAGTCATTGGGCGTCTGCCTTCAGCTCAGGGTCCTAGGATTGAGCCCCCATTGGGCTTTCTGCTTGGCAGGGAGCCTGCTTCTGCCTCTCCCACTCCCCCAGCTTGTGTTCCCTCTCTTGCTGGCTCTCTGTCAAATAAATAAATCTTTTTTAAAAAATTACATATAAAATACAAAAAAAAAAAAAAAAAGGCAAAGGGTAGTGGGATTCATGGGTAGTCCTCTTGTATCCCAGGGCTGACTGCAGTAGATGCTTTCCTTTAATTTTTGTCTGCCTACTTCCCTGTCCTTTTTCTCCCCTCACTCACTGTATTCTCTTCAGAGAAAGCATTGGGTTTCTCCACCTGCGGTGTATGGCTAGCTGGCCCCCACTTAACTGCCTTCGCTCTCCATACACTTTGCCAGAAAGGTTGTGCAGGTTCATTGCCAGACTGGCCACCACCTCCTCTGTCATCGGCACCTCGGTTGCCACCTGTTCCATTGCCATTTCCTTCATTCCCCCAGGTTCCTCCCAAGTCTTATCCACCCAATTCTGTGTGCACAGATGGATGGATCTCTTGGGTATCCCAGAACACTGCACAGCAGTGCCCTTTTTTCATTGTGGATGTCCGATTAGTTGTAAATTAAAGAGGAGAGAAAGAAGGAATGACTCATGCTGCCATCATTCCCTAGATTTTTATTTGTATATGCTTAATTATATTTTAGCTTTATTTTGATTAACATTTCCTATACTATAGGTACAGAAGGTGCTGAATAGAATTGAGGGGATTAATTTTTGAAGTAACAAAACTAGATAAGTGAGGCAAAGATTTTAGTACTGCATTTCCAATGATTTAAGTCTGATTATTAAACTATTAATGAGCATAATAATAGAAAATATAAGGTAAACAAAATTGATAGTGAAGAGCATTACAGTATAGCTGTTATTAAACATAAATAAATTGCCCTAATGTGGAAAATTTGTTCTTTAAAAAAAGTAATAATTAATGCATAGATAATGAAATTCTACAAAATATGTTATTTTGTGTCAATATTGTAGAATATGTATTAATCACTCAAAAAGAGTTCACTTTTCATTGTTCTTTAGAGGTGTTGAATTACTGAGAAAATGTGAAAACTCCAATAGTTTTTATAGCTCTAAGTATATTTTTCACAAGTACACACAAGCCACATTATCTGGAACATATGAATAGTAGTCAAATCATATAAACTACAGGAGTGTTTAGGTAAGAGGGAGACTATCTAAAGTGAAATGGTTTAGGACATCAGATGGCTTTGGAATAAATTAGTTTTTGTTTGCTATTTGATCTAGCCATGTCATAAAGACATTGCAATTTGTGGGGCGCCTGGGTGGCTCAGTTGGTTAAGCCACTGCCTTTGGCTCAGATCATGATCCATGATTCTGGAGTCCTGGGACAGAGTCCCATATGGGGCTTCGCCCGCTCTGCAGGGAATCTGCTTCTCCCTCTCCCTCTGTCTACCACTTCCCCTACTTGTGCTCTCTCTCTCTCTCTCTCTCTCTCTGTGTCAAATAAATAAATAAAATCTAAAAAAAAAAAAAAGACATTGTAATTTGTATGCAAAGAAAAAACTTTTTCATGTATAAGGCTAATATCTAGTTCTAGAATATGACAGGAGCCCAGTTAAATAGGGAAGAGGATATCTGTCAGATCTAAGTGTCATAACTTAAGTGAAATTAGGTCTTTACCAATAGACTGTTGGTAACACTGGGAAGGTTTGGGGCTCAGTTTGGACCATGTAGCTTGTGGGGGTCCCCAAATAACATGGCCGAATCACAGTGTCCAAGGAAGCCTTGTATACCTAGACCCATTTCAGGCTGTTGACATAAGCAAAAGGGATCCCATGTGGACAACAGAATAGCCTGGGCAGTTGTTGTACTTTTTTTTTTTTTTTTAAAGATTTTTATTTATTTATTTGACAGAGATCACATGTAGGTGGAGAGGCAGGGAGAGAAAGAGAGAGAGAGAGAGAGGAGGAAGCAGCCTCCCTGCTGAGCGGAGAGCCTGATGCAGGCAGGGCTCAATCCCAGGACCCTGAGATCATGACCTGAGCCAAAGGCAGAGGCTTTAACTCAATGAGCCACTCAGGCACTCCCAGTTGTTGTATTCTTATGCAGAGTTTGGTTTATGCAAGGATGTTGATATCTGTGTTGAAGTGGAACCCGAAGCAGTGGTTGGAGGTACAACCATAAGGTTTAATTTCTTAGGAGATGCGACTAGAAATGTTTAGGCATGTTTTCATGGTCCCAATTACATTAGACTGGGGTAAGGGAAATGAGGCAAGCATGCAATTATAACAAAATAGTACAGGTAGATGAGGGGAGTAGGTGAGAGACAGTACTCACTGGACAGGTGTCCAGGACTTTCCTAGACCCACTCAAGGCTGGGAGAAGCAACAAAACTCCAGAGTCTGGCTGTTGATGGTTTGGAACCCCAGATGTGCTAGACTGGGTTAGCATGGATCAAGGCTTGAACATCTGTTTCAGCAACTGACTAGGGCCAGAGCATTTGAAGAACATTTTGCTACTATGATATATTTAAAAATTTCATATATCTGGATCTCAGAGGGGCCTAAACACAGGAAGGGATGACATGGCTCCAGTTTCAAAGCATAGAGGAAATGTAGGGAGCAGGATCCTTTCACAAGCCTACAGGATTGTGGTGGTTCACATTCTAATGAGCAGAATATCTTCCTGAAAGAGAGAGTATAGTTAAGTATAGTGTGTTCAGATGTAGAATAGTCAGGATTGAGGGAAGTCATTAGCTCTCTCATTAATCTGTGGATTTGTGGTAGTTACTACCCAAAATTAAGAAACAACAATATAGTGGCTCAGATTCATATTCCTGACTTAAAAGTCAGAAAAGTTTTCCATTAGGTTTCCACTTGCGCCTTTCACTTTGCAAGTAGGATATTAAAGCTGCTGCTTGGGGCGCCTGGGTGGCTCAGTGGGTTAAAAGCCTCTACTTTCGGCTCAGGTCATGATCCCAGGGTCCTGGGATCGAGCCCTGCATCGGGCTCTCTGCTCCGTGGAGAGCCTGCTTCTTCCTCTCTCTCTGCCTGCCTCTCTGCTTACTTGTGATCTCTGTCTGTCAAATAAATAAATAAAATCTTAAAAAAAAAAAAAAAAGCTGCTGCTTTCTGAGTCATGCAATATGTCAGAGGATCCATGAATGTTCTGCTTCTGTCCAGTAGACTTCCTACTGCATAATATTTTGTTCTAGAATTAAATTAATTACTACACAAGTGTTTCTTCTACATGACATAACCAAGATTACTTCTATTTCAGGAAATATTTAGATGATGGCTCATTCTTTTATCTTTGAGAAGATTCCCTATTTGAAGCTTTTACTGTGGGTTGGACAATTTATAATACTTGAAAAGGTAATGGGAATTTTGAGAGGAAAATAAATTACAGGCACTGAAGAACCCCTGTTAAAAGTTTTTCCCCTATACTTTGTCATATGTAATAATGTATGTAATCACACCTTACTGCCTACTTAAAATATTTCACTAAAGACTACTTCACAGCAATTATACTAATGGCAAATCTTGTTGTTGAAACAAGTAATATTAATGCATTGTAGGAGGTGATAATCTTTTTATACTTGATAATGTACTTTGAGTACACTTAAAACATCCTGAAATAATTGGTCCTTGGATGAATAAACTTTGTTTTTCTGAAATCAAAGAATCATTTTATTTTTTGAAAGTTAAAATAAATTATTTAAAATAATTGAATGAGGCAGAAAGTGCTTATATATGATCACCAAATATATTAATAGATGCCTTAATAACCAAACTTTGCATCTTTACATAAATCTGTATATCAATTTGTGGAAAAAGGATAAAATCATGACATTTGAAGACAAATTCAAGATTAATTAAAAAAAAAAACAAAACCATGGGAACCATGTTTTAGCAGCCATTACTAGAGATAGTCATCATAAAGTAACTTTTCCACTATAATTACTGGTTTTTTCTTTTCTTAACTTTTCCTTAGGGTTTTAATGTAAACTCTTCCTTTAATGTTTTCTATTTCACTGTTTTGTTTTGTTTGACACCATTTGTGATAGCTGTATCTACTAAGGAAATTAACCCCAAATGTGTCATAAATGCTGAAAATATATTTTTGCAGTTTTTAATTTGCTTTTATTTATGCTTTTTCTTTAGTCAAGTAGAAATACTAAAATTTGGGTATTCAAGCTTACATACTTTTGCTTTATGATTAGAAGGGTTTCCCAGTCCAAGAAAATTCATAAAATTTTCTTCCACATTTTTACATAGTGGTGTTATTATTGTTGCTATTTAAATCTCAGATATATTTATTGTTATTTAAATTTTTGACCTGCCTGAAATTTACTTTGGTGTAATAAATAAAATTGGGTTTTAACTCTTTTCTTTCCTAGAATTAATAGTTAATTGTCCCTGTATAAATGTTTGAGTTACAAGTTTTCTAGACTCATTTTTGTTTCCATAATATCAGACTTTCATTCAGAACAGTAATTGTAAATAAACAAAACTTTGTTTAATTTGTTTTCTTTAAATACTGTCTTTTCTACCAAGATGCCCTTCAACAGATGAATGGATAAAGAAGATGTGGTCCATATACATCAGAAAGGATGAATACCCGACTTTTGTAGCAACATGGACGGGACTGGAAGAGATTATGCTGAGTGAAATAAGTCAAGCAGAGAGAGTCAATTATCATATGGTTTCACTTATTTGCGGTGCATAACAAATAACACGGAGGACATGGGGAGATGGAGAGGAGAAGGGAGTTGAGGGAAATTGGGGGGGAGATGAACCA